>PVKS010038881.1:0-17804 GCA_004027875.1 Aplodontia rufa | reverse complement strand
TTCCAAAAAAGAAAAGCCCAGGTCTGGATGGATATTCAGCAGAATTCTACCAAACCTTCCCAGAAGCACTAACACTGATCCTCTACAAGCTCTTCCAGGAAATCCATAGAAGGGGATCACTCCCAAACACTTTTTATGAAGCAAATATTACACTGATTCCAAAGCCCAACAAAGACATGTCAAGGAAAGAAAATTACAGACCAATTTCCCTGATGAACATTGATGCTAAAATCCTTAATAAAATTTTAGCTAATTGGATACAAAAAGCACATTAAAAAGATAATACATTATGATCAAGTGGGATTCATTCCAGGAAAACAAGGCTGGTTCAACATATGCAAATCAATAAATGTAATTCACCACATAAACAGAAGTAAAAACAAAAATCATAATCATTTCAATTGATGCAGAGAAGGCATTTGATAAAATTCAGCACCACTTTATGCTCAAAAATTTGGAAAAGATAGGGATCAAGGGAAGATACTTTAACTATGTCAGATCCATTTATGACAGACACATAGGGACATTATCCTCAATGGAGAAAAACTGAAAGCATTTCCACTGAATTCAGGTACTAACTAGACAAGGCTGTCCTCTCTCCCCACTCTTGTTCAATATAGTCCTTGAAACCTTGCCAGGGCTATCAGCTAAGACAAGGAGATCAAAGGTATTCGTATAGGAAAAGAGGAAGTTAAGTTATCTCTATTTGAGGATGAGATGATTCTATACCCAGAAGATCCAATATCATTGGCCAGAAAACTCCTAGAGCTTTTAAGAGATTTCTGCAAAGTAGCTGGCTACAAGATCAACTCCAGTAAGTCACTAGCTTTCCTTTAATCCAGCAAAAAAGTTGCAGAAGAGAAATCAGGAAATCTCTCCCATTCTCCATCTTCTCCAAAAAAATGAAATACTTGAGCATTAACTTTACAAAGGATTGTTAAGGACCTCTACAAAGAAAATCATCAAACACAGAAAAGAAATTACAGAAGACCTGAGTAGAAGGAAAAACATTCCATGCTCATGGTTAGGCAGAATCAATATAATAAAAATAGCCATTCTACCCAAAGTCCTATACAAATTCAGTGTAATTCCCATGAAGATACCAATGGCTTTCTTCACATATATAGAAAAAGCAATTCTCAAGTTCATATGGAATAACAGGAGAACCCAGACTAGCCAAAACATTACAGGAAGGAAGAAGTAGGGGGTATCTCAATCCCTGATCTGAATTATACTACAGAGCTGTAGTAGCAAAAACAGCATGGTATTGGTATCAAAACAGATCCAAAGATCAGTGGAACAGATTAAAGGATCCTGAGACAAACCCCCAATCTTTAACTATTTGATATTTGATAAAGGGGGCAAAAACATAGTGTGGAAGAAAGAGCCTATTCAACAAATGGTGATGGACAAATTGGACACCCGTGTGTAGAAAACTGAAGCTGGATCCTTATCTTTCACCCTGCACAAAAATTAAATCAAAATGGGTCAAAGATCTGGATATCACTCCAACAACTTTAAACTTACTAGAAAAAGAAGTAGGGTCAACACTACAGGACATAGGAGTCGGCAACGCCTTCCCACACCTCGGACAGAGGGTTAATATCCAGAATATACAAGGAACTAAAGAAATTAATCTCCAAAATCACAAATAATCCCATCAATAAATGGGCTAAGGAACTTAAAAGAAACTTTTCTCCAGTGGAAGTCCAGAAAGCACATAAATATATGAGAAAATGCTCCACATCATTAACTATAAGGGAAATGCAAATCAAAACTTCAATGAGATACCACCTCACTCCTGTTAGAGTGGCAAAAATGAAGAATACAAACAACAACAGATGCTGGAGGGGCTGTGGGAAAAGAGGAACACTGTTACACTGCTGGTGGGACTGCAAATTGGTTCAGCCACTATGGAAAGCAGTGTGGAGAATCCTCAAAAAATTAAGGTTGGGACCACCTTATGACCCAGCTATCCCACTCCTGGGTATTTTCCCAAAAGAGTTAGAATCAGTTTATTATAGTGATGTGGCTTCCTCAATGATTATAGCAGCTCAATTTACTATAGTTAGATTATGGAACCAACCCAGATGCCCCTCACTCGACGAGTGGATACAAAAATTTTGGTACATATGTATAATGGAATACTACTTGGCCATTAGAGAAGATGATATTATGGCTTTTGCAGCCAAATGGATGGAGATGCAAAAAATTATGCTAAGTGAAGTATCCCAATCTCAGAAACTCAAGGGCCGATTGGTATATCTCATCTGTGGAAGCTAGAATACATGGAGAATCAGTATGTTATAGGGCTAAGCTAATAATAACTTCAAATTGTATGATTCTCAACGATATAGGGAGATGACTCCCTAGATTACTTGGAGCCCTAGGGAGGGAGACGAGGAGGGGGGAGGGTATAGGAAGAACTCCTAGGAGACTGGAGAGTGGGAATAGGGGGGAATCATCTCAGAAGGAGATCTCAGTCCTCCAAGAGACATCCAATTAACTAAGGAGTTCCTCTGGGGAAAACGACAACAGGGGAAACCCAAGCTGGGCATCCATGATTTGTCATTAGCCCTGGATAACTAAATATATATATACATTGGTTCTTGATCAGTTGATAATATTTTCCCCTCAATTATATCTCTATATGCATCTAATAAAAGTTTAAAAAAAAGAATATCAAACTCTTGTGACTTCTTGCAAATTAAAATCAACAAAAGTATTTAATTGATGTTCTTTTCTAAATTAATAAATAAGGAATTTGAACTTCTTTTAAGAAAAAAACTACAGATATGAATTTATACTTAATTATTGAAAAAATCAATTTTTTATTAAACTACTAAAATTTTCCCAAATATGGCATTTCTTCTTTATAAATCTTCAACTATTTTAATATTAGGTAAAGTTTATCATTATTTATTAGTTATTGCTTATAATGGATAAAGGAATTATGTTGCTCTATATGCAAATTATGCTAATTTGCAAATATAAAACTTTCAAATTTTTATATATACATGTATATACTTATGTTTGTGAGTCTTCTAAAACAAGTGATAAAATAAAACTGTCTTCATATAAAGAGCTTAGAAATCATGGTGTCCTTACATGGAGCAAAATATCATACAGTATGAAGTTAATATAAATTTTTCTCTTTTAATTAGAGATTTTAAGTATGTTTGACCTTAGCTTTAAAGTTCTGTCCATTTTGTGGTGGGATAAAATGGAAACTAGTAAGCTGTGTAATGTGACAAAGCAGAATGATAAATTTTAGCAGCGTGAGAGCTGACAAGCTGTGGTTTTGAATGCTGTTAAAGGTTCACTAACTTTTAACCATTCAGGAAATAGCCTGGGGACAGAAAAAAATCCCCCTTTGGTTTTGGTCCAGTAACATCTCTGAAAAGTCCCTAGGCTGATGACAAACTTGTAACCCTTCATTAGAATTGCACCAATATCTTTCCTTGAGGTACCAAAAACTTGATTATGCTGTGCTCCATGCTCAGAGTTTGGGAATCATCCCTCTTTGCTTTGGCCACTAATAAAGTGTTGCTTCCAGATCATGTGTCTTGACCCTCTTTTTCCCACTACATTTGGAGAATTAAATTATAATTAGGCTGGAGAAAAAAGGAAATTTATAAACTAAATCATGATTGGCTAATATTTCTCTACATAGTTCAGTTTGATATGATTAATATGCTTAAATTAAATAAAATATGCATATTCAAATCCTAAATTATCTAAATGACCTAACTTTTATTTCATTTTAAAATGATTAGTACAATTTTCAACACAGTGTTGAAAATACAAAAACAAAAAACAAACATAGCATAAATCTCTAGTGTGCAATAAGCTTTATATTTTCACCTGGGATTCTTCATTTTTTTCCTTAATATTCTACTATCCAAATTGCCTTTTATCACATACAAATTCTTATTGGATTGAAAAACATATTTGCATATTCACATATTTTAATCATTCAGTCAGTCTTAGTTTGACAATATTTAGTGGTTAGTTTTTATTATAAGACCTTGATCTTTTATTTTGTGCTTTTTAATCCTGATTATGTTTTAGAATTATTTTATTTGTATTCTTTGCTTAATCCTTTCGAAACTTTTTTCATAATTCCAGCAGAATTCTGCAGTGAAACTGAAAAGGAGATAAGTATGCAGAGAATGTGATTTATTTATTTATACATAACTTTTAAGTTGAAACCTACATTAATTTGACTAGGTAACTGGCTAAGGAACTAAAAACCATGTAAATAGTTGGAGTCGCATGCCTTTCAATTAGAATACACTAAAGCTGACAATTTCTGAAATGCATATTTTCACATATCATATATGAATTTATTCATTTCACAAATTATTTTGATAGTATATATCTTTTAATATGTGTCTTCATTAGTCAGATTATATAATGTCTCATAACATGAATTCATATAAGTTTTCTGATCGATTATTGTCATATACCAAAACTACTTATAAACAAATTATGTTAAATACATACATTATAGATGAAGGTGAGTCTTTGTAAGAATTATGAATCAAGGAAAACTTTCTTCCTTTTCATCTCTGTTTGCAATTGGCAAATTCAAACTAGCTTCATAAATTTGATAGAATTTATAATTGAAACTACAAGATATACATCCTCAGAATAAGGCATCTTGTGGTGAACTAACTAATGTATGGGTTTAAATTTTAAACCTCATGACATCTCTGCATAAGAATACTTTCCATCATAGACAATTTAGTTTGGTGTTGTGATTTCTCTTCATCTTCCACAATGTATTTAGCTATGGAATTAATAAAGCATTTTAAATAACACACTGATCTCTTTGTTGAGGAGCTTACCTGCATAATTTAGATTCTCTTCTTTTGCTGAATGTGAATGTGCTCATTTATAAGTCTCTTTCTATTTTTCTTGCCCATGCTGGCAGGCTTATGCTATTTTTCCTTTTGGTTTTCTTTTACAGTATTTAATGAAATGTGTTAGGTGAGAGCGTTTTCGTGTAGTCCTGGAAATATTTAAGGGAATGACATGATTTTTTTCCATTTTATTAGTAAGTAAAAGCCAATACATTTCTTGACAACTTACATACATGTATAGCATTTCATGTAGCATTCAGTTTAAGTAAAAGTTCATTGAATATATCTTAGGATCATTAAAATCTGAAAACTGGTTAGTTCATTTAGGAAACCACCATGCAGGACTTAAATTTTAAGATGTGCATTTTTCTAGTCTTTGCCTCAGAAAACCAGACAATAAGCAATTAAATTAATCATGGTTATTCATTTCTTACTTTCTTTAATTCATCTCAATGAAATGTAAACCTAAATTCGATCCTATAGTCATAGCCTGTATGTACAACTTATATCTCATATTTACTTACACATCTATATGTGTTTATTGGCAAAGGAGATGTCTAGTTTTGAAATTTTGTTTTAAGTTTTAGCCAACTCAGAGAACCTGATGAAATACCCTTTGATGAAATGTTCCAACTGTGCCATAGGTAACAGGTTCTGTACCTAGCTGAGAAGTCAAAATATCCTTCAAAAACTTGCCAATATTTGTGACAATAAATAATGTAACTCTCTGGATAAGGGAAAGCAAAGTGCTTTACAAATTTAGACATTTTCATCATTCCAGTTATGAAACTTTTCCATAAGTGAATTGCCTTAAACTGGTTTTTATTATTTCCAGAACAGTAAATAGAATTCGATATAGGTTGACCTCACAGTGGGTTCTGCTATACAATGAACTTAGTTATAATGAAATTACACAGGATTATTATGCAGATACACGTACATATTGATGTGTTTTCATTTTCATTTTTAGATCGAAATCAATTCTACTTTAGTGTCAGTATATTCTGGGTAAAAAGGATGTCCTACTGTGATTTCAGCATAATAAAGTCTGATTGAAGTGTCAATGATTCAGCTGTGTTTTATGTTACAAAGCTAAACATGGTCTTTTTATTTAAACAAAGTGGTTCAGAATAGATGTGGGTGTCAGGACAATAGGGCACTATGGTACAATTTAAGTACATAGTCTGACCCTTTAAATAATGAAAAAGAATTTAGTTTGAGCCTGGACATGACTGGAGCTATAAACTCAAACTCTCACACTCCAGAATAAGATCAAAAGCAACACAGCTTTCTGAACACATATTATTTTTTATTTTCTTGTATGTTATTGCATATGATATGATACTATTCAAAATATTGATTCAAATGTTTGCAAAATGGGGTTGCTGAAGTTATTTTTTAGAGCCTATTAATTTGTGTATTTTGAATATTTTCTTTTGAGGAGGTTGGAGGCAGGTGTAAGAAGTTTAGAATCTAAGTAAAACAATAAGACTATTGGAAAATGAGCCAGGATATTTTAGTAAAGTGTAGATAACTTCATTCAGGTTTCTATCTGGACATTAATTTTAAAATTACCAATAATAAAATAATTTGGAGATTACTATAGGAATTAAGATCACATCTTTCTTTTAAAAGCATTAAGTGTGATGGGCTGGAGCCGGGGCTCAGTGATTATAGTGCTTGCCTGGCAAGCTCGAGTATACAAGTTCAAATCCCAGCAACTCGTCACAGCAAAGTCTTGGAGCAACAAAAGTCACACGAAAAACTAAATAAAATTGATTCTCCCTCTCTCTCTCTCTCTCTCTCTCTCTCTCATTGTCCCTCTCTCTTTAAAAATTAAGCACGAACATATGAATTTGTATGTTAATTTGCTAATAGGAGTTGGTATGGAGAACAGCTTGCTGGGGTTCCAGGTATGGTACTCAAAATATTGCATCTTGGCATTTGAGTGAACAGCAGAAGCAGGAAGATCTCTGGAACCTTCTCTCACAGACCTTCCCTGAAGAATTCTCTGAACTTCCTTTAAAGTAGGTCATAATATTCTCATTCCAGAGAGTTCTCACTATAAAAAGAGTAAAGGAGGTGAACACAGATGCCAAAAAGAATCTGAACCAACAGAGCTTGCTAAATTCCCAGATTGCCCCACCAGTAAGTCATCCTTTCTCTGTCCAGTTGTCCTTCCCCATAATGGTTGACTTCATCAATCAGAAACATAAAGGTACACGATTTCTCTTCTTTGAATCTTCATTTCTGAGGCCCCTCATGTCACATAAAACTTTCATTGAATAAAGTTTTTCTCTTATTAATTTTTTTGTTATTATTATTACAGGAGTCTCAGTCATAGACTCTGGCATTGAGGAGAAAAGAAATCTTTCCAAAAGTTTATGATTGAGAGAAAGAAAAAGTATAATATTACCTCTGCAACTAACTTGGTCAAATGTAAACTTGTCTGGTCCCATATCTTTTAAGTGTTAGTCCAGGACAATTCTATTTCCCTACTTCATTATCATATTCTCTCCTGATTAAAAACTCAGCTCTCCAAGTATAAGCTTTCTCACTGACAGCATAGCTACCAATGGAGTGGTCTTCACCAAGACTCTCTCCTTGACAAATCTTAGGCTCCTTTGAGTCCTGACAATGCCTCGCCCTCAGGCCCTGTGTTTGGTCCACCTAGTCCACCTGCAGTTAGAATCCCTGTAAATCATTTTAACAAGTCCTCCACTGTTCCCCTACCCATCTCTTTCATCAGAGTTAAAAATTACATTTTCAGAATTCACACGAATAGATCAGATTACACAACTCTCTTTTCAGTCATTTATCTCAGTAGAGATAAGTTATAGTTGAAACCCCATCACAATAAATTGTGAAGTACATTTATTAAAGAAGGAACAAGGAAAATGTGCATTTTATTTTTCCTCTGTAAAGGTTTAATGTGATCTGATACATACCCAAGAAATACTACCTCTGTCTATGCTGGCGAGGGCATTATATTAACACTCTACTTTCCATGATCTGAGATATATTATAATATATTGAATATGAAAGCTGAATAAATGAATTACTCGGATCTATATTTTCTTCTTTCAGTTACTAATATAATAATTATGTATATTCAGGTGCTAATGTGATGTTTCAATATATGTTTGAGATATGTATACATTGTATAATGATCAATAGCATATTTTTCCATTAAAAATTTGTCATTCTTTTGCTGTGAGAACAAAGTACTTCTAGCTATTTCAAATATAAAATTCGTTATCATTAACAACAGTTTCTCTACTGTACAATAGAGTACCACAATTTATCCTTCATATCTCCCTGCCACATTGTTCCCGTGTCCAACCTCTCATCATCTCCTCCCACTCTGCTATTCTCCTCAGCCTCTGGCAATGATTATTTTACTCTCAACTTCTATGAGACAAACTGTTTTGCCTTCAGATATGAGTGAGATCTTGCAGTATTTGTCTGTGTATTAATACACTGTTTTACTTCCTCCAGAATTATCTATATTTTCATAAATGAAATGATTTCAACCTTTTACAAGTTGGAATAATACTATATTGTATCTAATGCCTATATAAATATGTAAAAAGAATGATAAATGTCTTTACCATTTTGTTGATTGATATTTCAGTTGATTCCTTATATTGGCTATTACAAATTGTGCTGCAGAAAATGTGGGAGAACAGATGTCTCTTTGGAATACTGATTTCATTTCATTTGGTATATGTATACCCAGTAGTAGGTTTGCTGAATAATATGGTAGCTTTCATTTTAATTTTCTGAGGAACCTGCATAGTGTTTTCCCTAGTGACTCTACTAATTTACATTCCCACTAACAGTATAAAATATTTTCTTTTTTGTGCTACATTCTCTCCAGTCTTTGTTATTTTTTTGTCTCTTTGATAATAGTCATTCTATCTGGGGTAAGGTGATTTTTCATTGTAGCTTTGATAAATTTCCCTGATGGCTAGTGATGTTGAGCATTTTTTATACGTCTATTGGCTATTGTTACAACTTCTTTTGAAAAATGTCTGTTCAAGTCTTTAACTCATCTTTTAATCAGATTATTTATTTTCTTATTTTTAAGTTGTTTCTGATCCTTATAGATTCTGTATATTAATCCTTAATCAGATATTTAACTTGCAAATTTATTTTCCCATTCTTCAGGCTGTGTTTTTACACTGTGGTATACTTTTCTATGCAGAAGTGTCTTAGTTTGATGTGATATCATCTTTTTTTTTTTAGCTTTTAATGCTTTTTCTAAAAAGAAAAAAATGCACTGTCTTAATGCCATGTAACATTTCCTCTGTTTTCTACTAGTGATTTCATAGTTCCAAATTTGACATTTAGATCACTAATCCATTTTGAGTTAATTTTTGTGGATGATGAGACATAGAAGTTGAGTTTTATGTGTATGTGTGCATGTGTATGTGGATCCGGTTTTCCCAGAATCATTTACTGAAGTAACTTTTCTTTTTCCATTACGTGTTCTTGGACATGTCAAAAAATCAGTTTGCTATAAATGCATGGATTTGATTCTGACCTCTCTATAGATTCATTAGTCTAGTTCTGTATGTGTTTTCTTATCCCATTATCATGTTGTTTTACTTACTATAGATGTGTAGTATTTTTCCTGAAGTTAGGAAGTTTGGTACTGACAGCTTTGTTCATTTCACCCAGCATTTCTTTGGATATTCACAGTCTTGTGCTTCTGTATGAATTTTAGGATTTTTTTTCCCTATTTCTGTGAAGAATGACTTTGGAATTTTGAAGAAGGCTGCAATTGAATCTGTAGAACATTTTAGGTAATATGGACACTTTAAAAAATTCTACATCTTTTAAATCACGAAGCTGAAATATCTTTTCATTTATTTGTATTTTTAAAAATTTCATTGATAGATGAATATTTGAAAATACAATTTATCAATTTACAATTTATTTACATTTATCAATATAATTTATTTCAAATAATAGGATTGATATTATTCTTTTATTCATCCAAGTAAGTAGTTTTCTTTTAAAAATATGCCTGAAATATTGGAAGCATCATAGCTGTGCAGTTTAGAAAATTGCTATTGTCTATTAAAGAATGAGGGAGAGACTGTGCTTAATATGAGACACTCAGTTCTTGTTCTTTATGGCACCTCCTTATTAAACTGAAATCATCACCCAAACATTTCCCAGGCTGACTCACAGACAGTATCTACATGATTTTGTTTTTCTCAGCTTGAAAAAACAGATTTATTTCTTTCAATATTTGAAAAAATTGAATTTTTCCATACTGTCTCCATCTGAGTTATACTGCTCAGATTAACTTTACTTGGCATATATCTAACAGATACACATTCAGTTAATGCATTAAAACTTTCTATCTTTAACTCACTTTTATCTTACTTGATTCTATTCCATACTAGAGCTTTCTGACCAGAAGATGTGCTTTCAGAAATATTTTTTTCTTTAAAGAGAGAAAGGGAGAGACTAAAAGAGAATCAGTTTTATTTATTAATTCTTCATCTGGTTTTTCTTTTTCTTACACTTAGTTGTGTATGTGATGCTGGGCTTTGAACATGCGTGCTCATGCATGCCAGACAAGGAAGCTTAGTCCCTGCTCCAGCCCCCAGAAATAGTTTTAAGAATTTATTTTTAAGCTTTTAATCTGTTTGTTGTGAAAAATAACATGGAAAATTTATGTAGGCAAATAAAAAAGATCAAAAACACCTGATATAATTGTATGAACAAAAGATTATAATATTGTCAAATTGTAAATTTTTCCAGATACACATTATAAAATATAAATTTATAATATTATATATATATAATCTTATAAATCTATGTAAACACTTCTTATGAAATTTTATGAATGTATTCATTCCAAACTTTTGTAATCTGCTTTTCTCCTTAAAAATTATGTCTAAAGGAAGCTTCCATGTAATTAAGAGAAATTTCCTTTCCAAATATTATCTCCATGCTCTTGTGGGGATCAAATCCAGGGCATTACACAAGCTGGGCAAGCATTTTTCCACTGAATTCATGCCCAACCCAAAAACATGCTTTTCAGAATCATACCTATAGTTGGGTATTTGGGTTGTGGAATTATTTCAGCAATGAAAACAGTTCATTGTGAACATCTTCTCTGTGATTATTGTACATTTGTCCTCAGAATACATCTTTGGACAAGAAATGATTCAAAGTTTGCATAAATTTTAAAAATTTTTGCAATTTTATAGCCTTAGTTATTACAAATAAGTTTTCTTTCTTTATTTGTGTGCAACAAATATTCTCCACTCCCACTACTTCTCCCCACCTCCTCTGCCATTCTCAGTTTCTTATTTCTTTGTTTGGAGCTTATTGTTTTTTCTCTTTTTCTTTGGTTAAATACTTTTATTTTGTTCTTCTTACTACCAGTTGAATTTGTAAACAACTAATCAGAAGTAGAAAATGTAAAATTATCTTACTAATCAAAATGGTGATTTTGGTCACTGCTAGTCTGTACGATTGGGGTATACTCTTTTCATGGCCTTCATCAAAAAACTAAGGGACAGTCCAATATCATTTTACAAATGCATGATGTTGCTAGAATATAGTAAAACTAATGATTTATTAGTGTCAGTCTTATAACCACCACTTTGCTGAAATTTTTTATAAGCTCTAGGAGTCTTCTGTTCAAGCTTATTGGGTCTTCTAGGTATAGGATCATGTCATCAGGAGATAGAGATGTATTGACTTCCTCTTTTCCTGTTCAAATTCCTTTGATTTCCTTCTCTTGTCTGATAGCTCTGGCTAGGGTTTCAAGTCCTATATTGATTAAGAGTGGTGAAAGTGGACATCCTTGTCTTCCTGAATTCAGTGGAAATGCTTTCAGTCTTTCTCCATTAAGCATAATGTTGACTATGAGTCTGTCATAAATGGCTTTTACAGAATTAGCATATTTTTTAATCCCTATCTTCTCTAGAGTTTTGAGCATAAATGGATGCTTAATTTTATCAAAGGCCTTTTCTACATCAATTGAAATGATTATATGATTTTTATTTTTAATTCTGTTAATGAGGTGAATTACATTTATGGATTTGCATATGTTGAATTAGCCCTGCTTTCCTGGGATGAAGCCCACCTCATCATGATGTATTCTCTTTTTGATGTATTTTTGGATCCAAACAGCTAGAATTTTATTAAGGATTTTTGCACGTATGTTCATCAGGGAAACTGATCTGTAGTTTTCATTTCTTGATGTGTCTTTGCTGGGTTTTGGTATCAGGGTAATATTTGCTTCGTTAAAAACTGTTTGGGAGGGTTCCAACTCTTTCAATTTCATGGAAAAGCTTGTAGAGGATCGGTGTTAATTCTTTTGTAAGGTCTAGTAAATTCTGCCATGAATCCATCAGGTCCTGGGCTTGCTTTTTTTTTTTTTTTTTTTTTTGAAGGCCTTTGATTGCTATTTGGATTTGGCTACCTGAGATTGATTGGTTTAGAATTTCAACCTCCTGTGTTAATTTGGGAATGTCATATGTAGCAAGATATTTGTCCATTTGTTTCAGATTGTTAAACTTGGAACATTATATTTTTTCCAAATAAGTTCTGATAATCTTCTGAATTTTGGTTGAGTCAGTGATGATACCACCAGTTTCTTCTTTGATTTTCTTGATTTGCTTCACTTTATTTTTCCTTTTGGTGAGATTGGCTAGGGTTCTATTGATCTTTTTTTTTTTTTTCAAAGAACTAACTCTTTTTTTTTTTAATAATTTTTTTTTTTTTTTTTTTTTTTTTTTTTTTTTTTTTTTTTTTTTTTTTTTTTGTTCTCAATTTCATTGATTTCAGCTCTGATCTTAGTTATTTTCTATCTTCTATTAGGATTGGGATTGGAGTGTTCCTCTTTTTGAAGGGATTTGAATTGGACTACAAGTCTATTTATTTGGGCTCTTTCCTGATTTTTGAAACAGGAACTCAGTATTATAAATTTTCTTAAGAATGCTTTTATAAGATCCTAGAGATTTTGATATGTTGTTTCATCATTCTCATTTGTTTCCAAGAATTCCTGATTCCTGTTCTCACTAGCTGTTTTATCCATTCTTTGTTTAAGGGGGAATTATTCAATTTCCAAGTATTCGAGTAGTTTCTGTTGTTTTCCTTGCTGTTAATTACTAAGATCATACCATTGTGGTCTCACAGGTTACATGGGACTATATCAATTTTTTTATATTTGTTAAGGTTAGGTTTGTGAACTAGGATGCTGTCTGTTTTGGAGAAGGATCCCTGAGCTCTTGAGAAGAAGGTGAACTCAGTGATTTGAGATAGAATATTCTGTAAATGTCTTTTAAGTCCAGTTAATTTATAGAGTTGTTTAGGTTAGAGATAGCTTTGTTGATTTTTTGCTTTGATGATCTGTCTATTGTTGATAGTGGTGTATTAAAGTCCCCAAGTATTATTGTCTTGAGATCAATGGCAGGTTAATGTCCTAGAGTACTTTTTCCGTATACTTGGGAGGGTTGTAATTGGGTGCATAAATGTTAACTATCATGTCTTCTTGATGAGTTGTTCCTTTTGCTATGATATAATGACCTGCTTTTTCCTTTCTGACTAGTTTTTGGTCAAAATTAACTTTGTTAGATATAAGGATCTCAGCACCAGCTTGCTTTTTCAGGCCAAAAGCCTGGTAAAAACTTTTCCAACTTTTCACCTTCAGTCTGCATCCATTTCTGATTGTGAGGTGTGTCTCCTATGGGCAGCATATTGTTGAATTTTGGTTTTGATTCAGTAGGTCTGCCAATCATTCTTTTTTTTTTTTTTAAAGAGAGGACAAGGGGAGAGAGAAAGAGTGAAAGAGAGAGAGAATCAATTTTTATTGAGTTTTTTCACATGGCTTTAGCTGCTCTGACACTTTGCTGTGTATGTGGGTGCTGGGGTTTGAACCTGTATACCTGCACATGGTGGGCATGCTCTGTAACTGCTGAGCCACCTCTCCAGCCCCAAATCTGTGTCTTTTGATTGGGGCATTGAGACTATTCAGATTCAGAATTAGAATAGATATGGAAATCTGGGTCCCTGATGTTGTGACTATTGCTTTGTTTTTGTGCCATCTTGGATATCTTTTAGTGTGTTTTGTGATTATTGAATTTCTTCTGTTTAAGGGTTTTGGAAGTCATTTGCATGTTCCTCTGAATGAGGAACATATATCCTTGAGAATTTTCTGTAGTGTAGACTTTGTGTTCATGTACCTTGCTAGCTTGAATTTATCATTGAAGTATTTAATTTCCTTGTTACATTTAAAGCTGAGTTTTGCAGGATATAGTATCTTTGGCTGAAAATTGTTTTTTCAGGAAGTTTGTCCCATTCACAATTTCCTCAAAAATAATAAAATAATTGGGCATGAATCTAACAAAGGATATAAAGGACTTCTACAATGAAAACTATTGAACATTATAATAAGAAATTACAGAAGACCTGAGTAGATGGAAAAACATTACATATTCTTGGTTAGACAGAATCAATATAATCAAAACGGCCATCCTACCAAAAGCCTTCTACAGATTTAATGCAATCCCCATTAATATATCAATGACATACTTCACAGATATATAAAAAGCAATTCTCAAATTCATATGGAATAACAGAAGGCCTAGAATAGCCAAAACATTACTAAGCAAGAAAGAGGAAGCAGGAGGTGTCACAAATCCTGACCTGAAATTACACTATAGGGCTATAGTTGTAAAAACAGTGTGGTATTGGTATCAAAACAGAATTGAAGACCAATTGAACAGAATAGATGATACTGAGACAACTCCTCAAATCTTTAACCATCTGATATTTGATAAAGGATGCAAAATCATAGTGTGGAAGAAGGACAGCCTGTCCAACAAATGATGCTGTACAAACTGGACAGCCATATGCAGACAACTGAAATTGGATCCTTACCTCTCTGTGGCAAGCCACGGTGGCAATTTACGATGCCATCACAAGATGGCGCCGAGAGCCTGTGGCAGTTAAGGACGCCATTACAAGATGGCGCCGAGAGCTTTTCATTTTATGATAAACAAGACCTTATTTGGTGTGCTTTGAGAGCTGCCCAATGGGAAGGAGCCATGTGGCAGCATTGCATAGGGTGCTTTGGGGCTATTTAAGTAATAGCAGGGGCTGAGGGGAAAAAGAAAAAGATTGTACCCAAGGCCTAAATAAACTGCTGAAAGAAGATTCCCGGTGTCGTGTCTTCCTTGCTGGCGAGTGGACGCGACACCTCTCACCCTGAACATGAATCAAATCAAAATGCTTTAAGGATCTGGAAATTAAACCAGCAACTATACAATTGCTTGAAGAAAAAATAGGCTCAACACTCCACAACATAGGTGTCGGCACCACCTTCCTTAACAAGACTCCCACAGTGCAAGACTTAAAGCCAAGAATAAATGAATGGGATACCATTAAACTAAAAAGCTTCTGCACAGCTAAAGAATTAGTCAAGAGTAACAAGAAAGAACCTACAGAATGGAAGAAAATCTTTGCCTGCTACACCTCGGATAGAGGGCTACTATGCAGAATATACAAAGAACTCAAAAAACTGAACACCAAAACCACAAATAATCCAATCAATAAATGGGCTAGGTAGCTAAGTAGAAATTTCTCAATGGAAGAATTCCAAAAAGCCCATAAACATATGAGAAAATGCTCTACATCACTAACAATCAGAGAAATGCAAATCAAAACTTCACTGAGATTACACCTCACTCCTATCAGAGTGGCAAAAATGAATATGAACAGTGGCAGCTGCTGGAGGGGATGTGGGAAGAGAAGAACACTGTCACATTGTTGGTGGGACTGCAGCTTGTACAACCACTCTGGAAAGCAGTGTGGATACTCCTCAAAAAACTAGGGAGCTAGCTATCCCACTCATGGGTATTTTCCCCAAAAGAGCTAGAATTGGCATATTACAGAGATACAGCTTCATCAATGTATATAGCAGCTCAATTTACTATAGCTAAACTATGGAACCAATGCAGATGCCTCACTGGACAAGTGGATTCACAAACTTTGGTACATATAGACAGTGGAATACTACTCAGCTATTAGATAAAATGATATTATGGCATTTGCAGCCAAATGGATTGAGATGGAAAAAAATTATGATAAGTGAAGTATACCAAACTCAGAAACTCAAGGGCTGAATGTTTTCTCTCATATGCAGAAGCTAGAATGCAATCTGAAACACACTGAAAGTTGGCTAAGCTAATAATAACTTCAAATGGGTGAATTTTTACATGAACAGTGGGGATCCTTACCTATGATGCTGGGGGATGAAGAGAGGGGGGCAGAGAAGAGGGTGGGAATAAGAGGGATATCAAGGTAGCTGGAAGGATGGAGTAGGGGGGTTATCAACCCAGTGGGGATCCTTCAACTTCCATGTGAAGTGCAACAGGGGCAAACTAGGGGAAACATGGGATTGGGGGGAACCCAAAGGGGGTGAGATCATGAACTGGCATCAGCCTTGGATTGTTTTGTCATTATGCATGTGATCATGATTCTGTGGCAACAGTTCCCTCCTATATGTATAACTATGTTGAATGAATAAAAAAAATGCATAATGTTACATTTCAGTTTATTAAAACATATATTAGTGATGTATGTACATAACCTATCAACTTAAAACATGTATAAAGATCTACAGAACTATATAGTCATACACCAAAGATAAAAAATAATTATATTTTTTACTCCTACATTTTTCTGATTTCCATTAAAATTCAGGATTGAAACACTGTACAACCCATGTATTTGCCTTCTGGGTATTTTCCCAGTAGAGATACGTATTTCAGTAACATAGCAAAATCAATGTTCATAGATAGCAGCTCAGTTTACAATAACTAAATTAGGAATCGACTCAGATGACTGTCACTAGATGACTGGATTCAAATACTGTGATATATATACATACACACACACACACGCACACACACACACACACACACACACATGCTCACAAACTATGGAGTTCTATTCAGGTATTAGAAAAAATGATGTTATGGCCTTCGAAGGTAAATAGATGGCGATGGAAGAAATTATGGTGAGCGAAATTAGTCAGACCCAGAGATTGAAGGGTAAATTTTTTTCCCTCATTTGTGGAGGCTAGAGCAAAACCCAGTATTGGGTGAAAAGTCAAGCTCATATATTAGACTTACCAAAGTAGAAGCAACACATAATCTAGGGAAACCATAGATATGTAGCAGGGGGCAGGGGAGGGAAGAGGCAGGATGGAGGGAAGAGGGAGGGATGATGGAGAGGGATCTAGGGGGGAAATCAACAATGTAGTTTACTCTTTATTCCCCCCAAGAAGCCAAATAATACTTTCACAATCATTAAATTCTGTAAAATGAACAATCTTTATGTATATATATATATATATATATATATATATATACACACACACATTTATATCTGTTATTGGGGAAATATAGAAGAGTGAAGAGACTGAGGTGTGGATAATGTGGGTTTATTCTGTATTAGGATCATTGGCATATCACATTGTTACCACATATGCATTTATGATTGTACAAAAACTGAATTCCTCAATGAAATTAAATAAATAAAAGCTTATTAAAAGTATTCCATCAGGGGCTGGAGCAGTGGCTCCACGGTTTCAGTGCTTGACTAGCATGCTCAAGAATACAGGTTCATATTCAAAGAAAATTATCAAACACTAAAAAAAGAAATTACAGAAGACCTGAGTAGATGGAAAATCATTCCATGCTCATGGTTAGACAGAATCAATATAATAAAGATGGCCATTCTACCCAAAGCCCTTTACAGATTCAACGCAATCCCCATCAGGATACCTATGGCATTTTTCAGAGATATAGATAAAGCAATTCTCAAGTTCATATGGAACAACAGGAGACCCAGACTAGCCAAAACACTACTCTATAGAAAAGAAGAAATAGGGGGCATCTCAAT
>PVKS010038880.1:0-17635 GCA_004027875.1 Aplodontia rufa | reverse complement strand
AAATTACAGCTATTCTCTATGTGGTGTGTAGGGGATATCAGAGGAAAATAAAATTGCCTTCACGAGGAACAGAGCAAAGGAATTTAAGAGCAGTGCACAAATAACATAAGTCAGAAGGAAATGAAAGGGGTTCAGAGAGCATGCTCTAAACTGACATAGAATGATCATCAGAATCTCCTATGTCCCTGAAGAAAAAGTGAGGCAGAAAAGCCTGTTGACCAAAGAGCATCCTAAGGTTTTTTTGTTTTGGGTTTTTTTTTTTTGTCTGTTTTGTTTTTTGGGTTTTTTTTTGCTTTTTTTCAAGAGAGAGGGATAGTGAGAGAGAATAAATTTTATTTATTTATTTTTTTCATGTTGCTTTTGCTGCTCCAAGACTTCATTGTGTACGTGGTGCTGGGGTTTGAACTCGTGTGCTGGCGCAGGCCAGGCAAGCACCATAACCACTGAGCTACACTGCTCCAGCCCCATCCTAAGGTTCTTATGATAAAATGAAGACAGGTACTGTAGCACTGTCTTTACCCACTGGAATGTTCACAGCGTAAGTATCTACCAAAGTGTACTTGCTGAAATAGACAAATACAAACAGTAAAACCACTGTTTTGTTATTTGCTTATCTTTTATATCATAAGATTGGCAGAGGCCAGTGCTCTCAGTTCCTGAAGTGGAGTACAACTGATCCGAAATATCTGATAATAGTGAGAGTTTGTAACTTCCACTTTGGAGACTATTTTAACCGTTATGAGATTTATCTTTTCTTCAGTTACTATTATATCACTACTTTATACTGCTCAATTTAAAAAAGCATTATTAATATACTTTAATATTTTTTTCAAAATGAGAGGGGGGGCAGTGAGAGAGAGAGAGAGAAAAAGAGAGAATCAGTTTTATTTAGTCTTTCATGTGGCTTTCGTAGCTCTGACCCTTAGTTGTGTATGTGGTGCTGAGGTTCAAACCTGTGTCCTTGCACATACCAGACAAGGGCCAAAACCACTGAGCCACAGCTCCCATCCCAATTTAATATGTCTTAAAAGGCATTTTTACTGTTTATCTGAACAAAGTGTGTTCTACTCTGTGAGAGTCAAGCTTTTCCACTGGGCGGCTCCTGTTTCATTTTAATATTTTACCTCTTTGCAGTTCATTAGTGATTCTTTCCAATGTACAGATTCAATGACAGTTTTCACACTGAAATCTATGAAATAGGGCAATTTCCAAATGCTCCAGTTCTACAAAGAGATTAATATTCCCAAATTCTAGTTTTGTTGTTTCTCTAGCATTATTCTAATTGATTATATTAATAATCAAATATGTGCTATTCATAATCAGTTATTTTTCATAGCAAATAATTCAGGTAATAAGTATTTTTTTCTTATATCTTCTGATAATAAAATGCCAGTTCACTTGAAAACAGTATTCTTAGCTTATTCAACCAATTTTTCATTATCATGTCCCTAAGGAACCTGTTTAAATCATTCATTTTTTCCATAATAATTCCCCACAAAATTTTAATACTATAGATACATTGTATGTGCATATATATGTATATATATTGTGAATGTTTGCCTTATACATAAAATGATAAATTGTATGTATATATTCACATATTTTGTGAATACATTTGCCTTATACATAAAATGAACATAGTTTTGTAACTCAAGAACCAATTTTCATTCCCTTGGGGAAATGGGTGCTACAGACCCATATTTCCATTGAACACATTTAGCAGAATTTCTAATTAAATATGTTATAGCCTATCCTACAAAAACATTAATAGTGGCTTTCCTTTTCTCCTTTGGTATTTTTACCCCTGAAATGAATTAGTAAAACCTTACTCGGTTCTTTTATTTTTGATTTCTTAAATTAGATTGTGTTGAGCTAACATCAGTTTTCTTTTTGCCATGGTCTCCTCAGTACAGTTTCTCTCTGGAGAGAAAGACTCAGAGTAGTTTTCCTGTATTCTTTATCAGGAAGCTGCCTCCTTATAAATGAGGTACAACTTCTACAGTGCATGTTTGACTGTGATTGGGAGTCAACTGGGAATTCTATTGACAAAGTTACCAAGAGAATCTGCAGTGACATTTATTAAGGATGTATGTGTGTGTATGTAATAATTGCTTCAGGAATTTTGCAGTCATGCTTGGTTTTTTGGGTGTGTGAAGTCAATTACAGGTTTTGTTCCATTATGGCCTTCATTCTAATGCATCCTAGTATTAAAAGAAGTTAACAAATGGAAGGCTAATTAGCTAATTAGCAGTATTTGTTGAGTGCTTACTCTAAACACACTGTTCCAGGTCTAGATAATAAATAGTTTGTGGGTTAGGTAAAGAAGAAAATAAACGAAAATTAGTTTTCACTTTTTACAAGCTCAGCTTTCAATATTACCCCGAAGAAGCATAGCCGGAGAGCAGCTAATATGGTAAAAGCTTGTTTTATTCAGAAACTATTGCAATAGGGCAAGGGAAACCTCAGTATAGAACTGAACTTCATGCCAGACACAGCAAAGATAAGTGGGGATTTATAGTCAAGAGCAGGTAGGGGTTAGGGGCTACAAAACTACTAAGAGGAAATATCAAAGGTAGTCACCATTCCTGTTAAACCAAGCTCACAGGGTTCTTGTTGCAGACAGGGCAAGGGTTCTCAGATGTTAAGAGTGGGGAATTCTCTGCACACTGCCCTAGCAGAATTCTTGCTACAAACAGGCTAGGCCAAAGGAGAAGTCAAATAAGAGGGTCCAGAGGGGCCTAGTTTGGGTCAAAAAGATCTTTGTCAATGTAAAAAAAATGATTATAAACATAATTTGAACTGTAGCAGCTATATGAGGCAAATTCATGCATGTACTCTTTATGCAAAACTTTAGCATAATCTGTAATTTTAAATTCCAGATCAAATATATACATTAAAGATTCTTTGTAGAAACGCCCAGGGTTTTTCTCTAACATGTTAAATGAGGTAACCATTTCTGTACACAAATGAAAAAGAGGAGAAAATTCAAAACCAATAAATATATTAACAAACCATAAAAATCCTGTTAGGGAAGGCAAATGAAAACGTATCTGTACTTGTGAAAAGGGATATAAACAACAATCAAAAAGTAATCCATTAGGTAATTGTGGTTATACTTTGTTTGCACAAAGCTTCAATGTTATAGCTACATCTGTGGAGAGTTATAGAGGAAGATTCAGCATCATCATTTTGTAGACTATGAAATGGAATCAGGTTAAGCAATGGACTGTCAAACTTTACAATTTTTTAAAAATGTTTTCTTCCTCCTCTCTTTCTCATAGATAGTCACTACTTTTCCCTCTTGTTGTACAATGTTGGAGAAATTATTCAGGCCCTTGTCATCTTCAGAGGTAAGTAAGTTAGATATAAAATAGGATTATAAATTGTGAAAAGAATGAAAAGATAAAAAAGGGAAACTGTATGAAAGTCACTGTGGCAGGGAAATGATTTCTATTGGTGGACCCTTCAGAGCTCTGCTGAGGAAGGGAAGGAAAATCCAAGCCTTGGTAAGCACCTGGTTAAGCAAAGAAGAGAGCTGAGGTTTTCCAGGCAGTCTGAATAAAGTCTGTAAGATTGCACAGGTACGGAGTCACTAAAAGCTTGGTGACCCAAGGAATTTAAGCAAGGCTGGAAGACAATGATTGAAGCTCAAGAATATGCTAGAGAAGTCACTGCCAGGTGGCATAGTCTTGTGAGCTAGTAGGGACTTAATGAAAAGTGCAATGCAAAACAAAGCAAACAAGATGAAAACAATGGTTTCATTTCTAGTCCTTTACGAAGTCTTTGAGAAACATAAACGCCAACGTTCTTACATAGATCAAGGTTAGTTTGTATTATTTATCACAGTCTGCAATCCAACTGACTTTGAATAAATAATATAGCACCAAACTAAAACAGAGCCAATTTCTAGCAGGTGGTACTTAAAATAAACAAACACCAGAGTCAGAGAGCATTTCTATTCAGCAGATTCAGTTGTCTGAGATTCACTTGCAATTCCTAAGAAAAGACAGAAATTTCAAAGTTTATACTAATATATAAAAATTTATAAATAATTTTTGTCTCAGTGTACCATTGCTTTCATATTTGGAAATATAATGAGGATAATGTTCCATAATATTATTATCCAAATTAGGGTACAAATGAAAACCTTATGCATAGATGTAATAGTGTAGTTGATATTAGTTGAATTGGGTGAATTTCATTCAGCTCCTCTTAAATCTAGAATTCTTTCTATCTTCAATTATAGAAATTTTAAATTAGCAAACATTTGAAGCTAGAAAATAATTTAAAATTATATGTAATATGATATCCATTACCCATAAATTAAAGGTAAACAATATTTATATTTTATGTTTGCTTCAGATATATTTTTAAAGATAGAATTGAACCTCACTTCTGTTCTGTCTTCTTGCTCGAGAGTATCCACAAAAATGTAGACTTATTTTGCTTTACAATTTTACATAAATGATAACTTCATGGCATGTGTTCTCTTTATCTGAAGTTTCCAAATTTATCAATGGTTTTACATGTACTTATTCACTTTAACTGTTTCTTTGATCAGAATAAATGAATATTCAGTTGTTCATTCTTATGTATAGGGGTTTGATTATAAGACAGCACATGTCAAAATTCAATGATTCTTGAACTCCTCATATGAAGCATGTGCATGTAACCTATGCATATTCTTCGATATATTTTAAATCACCTCTATATTACTTGTAAATTGTAATACAATGCAAATGCTATATAGATAGTCATTATATTGTTTAGGGATAATTACAAGAAAAAAGTCTTACATGTGCAGTACAATTTTTTTTCAAATATTTTGAATAGGTAGTTGCTTAAATCTGGGGATGTAAAACTCTTTGATATGAAGTGTCATCTACATTACAATTTATTTTTGCTATTTTTGGATATTTAGATATTTTCTTCTTTTCTTTATAGCAAATAGGTTTATGTTGAACATTTTCTATGCCTCTTTAAAATATTTCTAAGAGTTATTTTGAAGGGTAGATGTTTAAATATGGAGTTCTAGATGACAAGGTTTTTCATCTCAAAGATATTAGATAATGCCATATTGTTTTCCTAAGTTGTATCAGCAATTCACCTTAATTTAGCAATGTAAGCATTTTTATTTCCCCAGATTTTCACTGGTGTTTAATATTATCAGCTATCTCTGTATTTAACATTTCATGCCACATTCTTCAATAATCTCTAAAAATTATCTCTATTTTTAAAAACAGTTCTAAGGTATCATAAATCTTATGGTGCTACTACAAGTATTTTTATCACTATTATATAGGAAATGCTAAAGCTTTGTTTTTGGTTTATTTTTTGTAGATTGATTCTTATATCCTGCAAACTAGTGGAACTCTTCTGGGTTTAGTATTCTTCTTACCAAAGAATATACATCATTTAATATATTTTTCAGTGAAGGAAGATTAGTGGTAAACACTCATAAATTTAATATTCATATTTAATTTTAGTATTTTTTTCTCTTTGTCCTGTTGATGGTCAGGGAGCCTTGCTGGAGAATTTATTATTTAATTTCTTTTCTTTCTTTATTTTTTGTTTGTTTGGTTTTTGTTGTTTTTTTTAGGGGGGTTGGTTTTTTTTTTTTTTTTTGAGAGAGAGAGAGAGATAAAATCAGTGCTCTGACACTCAGGTTGGGTACGTGGTGCTAGGGTTCAAACCTGGCATGTCTTCGTACATGCCAGGCAAGTGCCGTAAACACTGAGTCACTGCTCCAGCCCCTGTTTAATTTCTTTAAATTGAAGATGCATTGATTTTCTTTGTTGATTACTCTTTTCAACTTTGTTATTTCTTGGGAATTTCTTCTTGAATATCATTCCTCCTAAATATCATCTGCTCCTTTCTCTGTCAACTCCTGCTAAAGTTAGGTTGAACATTATCATTCTTTGTTCAATCATTTCTTTATCCCCATATGTCATTTGTAGGAAATTTCCTCCAGACCAGATTCCCTACTCTCTATCAGGTAGTATCAAATCTCTTATTTAACCTATTGTTATGGTTTGGATATGAGGCATGTCCCTAATGCTCCTGTGTTAATGCAGGAATATACAGAGGTAAGCTGATTGGACTGTAAGAGCTGTACCCTAATTAGCCCATCCTAGTTGGAATGGCCTGACTGGGTGGTAACTCTAGGCAGATGCGATGTGGCTTGAGAAGGAGAGTCTAGGGCCTGAAGTGAAAGGTTTCACCTTTCCTGTGGCCCTTTCCCCACCTCACTCTCTTTCTCTCTGCTTCCTGTCTGCCATGAGCAGCACAGAGCTCCTACACCACACCCTTCCGCCACGATATTCCACCTCAATATTCCACCTCTCCTTTGGCTCAGAGCATGGAGTTGGTCCACCATGGACTAAACTTCTAATGCCAAAATAAATTTTTTAGTCAAAATAAAGTTTTCCATCTCTAAGTTTTTCTTGCTGGGTATTTTAGTTATAGCAATGAAAGGCTAATATATTCATCAACTGAGTTTTTAATTTCAATGAATACATATACATATATTTTAAAATTTCTTTTCCAAATCAGTTTTGTTGTTATATTTTAATAGAGCACCCTATTTTATATTATTTTTTATTCCTTATTTATTCTTTAATCTTCAATTCATATTTTCATGATGGTACATTTTAACATGTTTATTTTTATGATTTATATTTCAAAAATAGGACTACATATTTTATGATTATACAACTTCTTTCAGACTATGCCTTCTAGTTTTTAGTGTACAGATATTCTGATATTTGTGGCTACCAATTTCTCTATGTAGTTATTTTTCTCTTGTGCCCTGTGCTGCTGTATGGTGAGCTCACTTTTAGTTGAAGCTATATTTTCTTTTTCCTGTGGGAAAAGCACTTGCTTGATTTATCAGAGAATTCAGTCATATAAATGGAAAATCAGACTGACCCCATTCCCATGTGGCACTCAGGTTTGGGGATTTGATTTCTCACAAAGCATTAACTTTTCCCCATACAGAGCTCCAAAGAAAAGCTGCCTCTTCAAGTTTGCAGGAAGAATTTTCTAGTTCCCTTTTCAGTGTCAGAAAGCATTGCCAGGGTTCCTGATTAGGTTTATTCAATGCAGTTTTTCCCTCTGTGGGTTCAAATCTTACTGTCAAGTCCTAATGAAGACATTAAACCCCTGAATTTTAGTCCTCATCTTACAACAAAGACTAGCCTCTCACCTACCACTCCACTCACTGCTTAGTTTTGCTTGAACTTATACTCAACTTAAGTTTACTTTCTTCATCTTACACCCAGAAATTTCCCTTACTTTCCTGAATCTAAATATTTTAAAATTTAATTGCTATGTCTATGGGGAGTACCTATGTATTTGAAATAGCATAATTGAGAAAGGTGGCATCCACATTAAACTCAATGTGGTATTTAAAGTATCAGTCATTTAAACATCACATTAGAGATGGGCCTGGTGCCACATGCTTATAATTCCAGTACCTCAGGAGGAGAGCAAGTTCAAAGCCAGCCTCAGTAACTTAGCAAGCCCCAAAGTTACTTAGAGATATCCTGTCACAAAATAAACAATAAAAATGGGCTGAGGACGCTGCTCAGTGTTTCAACACCCCTGGGTTCAATCTGGGTAACAAAAAGGAAAAATAAAAGGTCACACTAGGAAAAAAAAATAGGCCATAACTTCATAAAGAAGTATTTTCATAAAATATCTTCATACTTTAGTGAGATATTTCTTTCTAATGAAAATTATGAAAAATTCTCATATTATAAGGAAAAATGTGTGCAAATGTTTATTAGTTAATAGTCACTTTGGAGATGATACTTATATAAGACACCATTTTACAAGCACTTTTTATGTTTTCTATTTACAAATACTTATTCAACATCACTAACTTTGATATCAATAGTGCATGCACATGAATACACACAAACACATATATATTCTTCCTGTTCAGTCAAAAGTCTAATATTTTAGTGAATTTACATCTCAAATAACATTTAATTCTTAAATAGCTTTTACGTCCATGTTATTTTAATGATCATTTGCCATACTCTGTCAAATCACTTTTTCATGAAACTCAAGTAAATATCACATTCCTCTCTACATTAATAAATATTCTTTTCAGTATATAAACTATATGTGTAAACTCCTGAAATACCCAGTTTTTTTCTTATTCTTGTATGGAAGAGGTGTTAGGCTGTTAATTATAGTATGTTGAATGTACCTTGCTATAGAATTCATTATAACATTGTGGTATAAGTGTTCTTATGATATATTTTTGTGATCTAATTCATTAGCTAGAACGTATTTTCTGTGATTTTTATAATTATACAGATATTTTGTGAAACTTGTTTTCAACGAGTTATTAGCCCCCAACAACTGTTTTTAAGAAATAGGAGTCTTCTATTTAGAAGATCAGTTGGTTGAAAGACGTTTCTTTTAATGATGCTATTTACTTAATTTTTCAATCTCTTTTATGATGTCTTAATTGCTATTTATTGTGCATTTTAATTGTCTGTGTAGAGCTGCAAGTGTCTTCGTGGGAGGCATTTTTCTTATTGGGATGGTAATCACCTCTCAGTATGACATTAAGCCAGGCTGAGAGCTGGCACACAGTGCAAGCAGCTTTCCCTTGGATCTCTGCTAATCACTACAGCTCTTCTGTTCCAGTCTTCCTTGGTGTATTTTCCCAAGGAAAATGAACAAAATGAGACTTGCCTCCTTTATTTTTGTGACTTTCCTTGAACATATTGGACCATCATTCTATCAATGGCAGGTTATGAAAATGCTTCCATTTTCTTTATTCTGTTTTATTTCCTGTATTCTACAGATTCAAGGAATTTATCTATTACTTTAAGCTTAGCTTTGTCTGCTAATTATTTGAGTAAATGGGAAAGGTTAGCAATTTCTGTGGAGTTTTAGAAAAAAAAAAATAAACAACACACAAAGTTTGTTTTGTTACATATTAGAGAGGAGGCACTAACAGCCTATAGGATTGCCTGGAAAGACATTCAAGATGGACAGGAGAAGTGTCCTTAAGCAAGCAATCACTCACAGACTGCCATCCAACCTTGCTGTGCGGAGCAATTTTTCAATTCAGATAACAATGAAGTGAAATGTACTAAATCTAGAAAATTTACTATATTCCAGTACATGACAACTTTTTACCATGGCCTTGTGGACTTCTGCTTAATCGTATAGACAGCAAGTATTCCAAGTAATCCAGATTCAGTACTCCACGATAGGCACCCAAACTGCTCCTGATATAACAGATGCCTACTACACAACCATCATAATATTTAGCTTTACATTTTAGATATGCTGTTCCAAAACATACATACTTAACATTCAAATGAATATTTGCTATGAATACTGATACTAAAACTAATATTTTCAACCACCCACAGCCTAGTGCATATAATATTGTTAGGGCTTAAAGTTTGCATACATTCATTTACACATGAATACACTTCTATTAGCTATAACCATGTACTATTTTAAAGCTTTGTAGAAAAGTCCAAAAAATTAATAAAGGAAAGAATTTTTAGTAAGGCTCTATCTATGATGAAAACAATGAGAAAAGAAGTAATTTTCATTTTTGTATTCTTATGGAATGCTAACTATTTAAAAAAAATTGCTCCCTCTCTTAACTAATGTAGTTATACACTGCTCAGAATGCTATGAAACTAATTGTTATAGATTAAAGTAAATCTTATTTTGGATTTTATGCACATCACTCTGATTCCTCTGCAGGTGTAATGCAACCCTTGGAGTTTACATGATGAACTATTAGCTGAGCATGTACAACAAATAAAATTGCAATTTCTATAAGTACTCTTGGGAGAAAATATTGAGTCTTTAATCAATTCCACTAGGTCTTATATTTTGGTAATTAAACAGAACAGTTGAGTATGGTGAGAATATTAAGACCTATCTGGGTTCAAATTTCAGAGGATTATTTAAGAATCCAGAATGAACCCCTTGACAAAACTATTTTCAGAATTAGATGCAAAGATATAGATCTGAGTGTATTGTAGTTTTAAAGAATTATTATTTCTAGTGCTGTGTAGAGTACTTTTAAATGAGCACACAAAAAGAACAATAGGGGAGGGAAGTCTTTTTGTTATAAAATAACACAGACTGTTAAGGTGCCTTATCCTCTTTATATTTGTAGTTTATAAATGACAGGTGATTTATAAGTGTCTTGCTGCAGCAAACCTGGTAAGCATTTAAGGACACTTGTAGAAGTACCACAAATAGAATAGATAGTAGATATTTGCCGGAGAGTTACTACAATTGCTTAATGCCAGCAGACATAACAGAGAAGCCAAGGCGAATCACCTGTCTTGACCGTGGAACATTACTGGAATAAACTATGTACCTTGCAGTTGCAGGGACCAAAACAAGGGTCCTCATTTGTGCTCCCTAAGCCACTGCAGTTACAGGGTTTACAGTCCGGGTAGCCCATGTAGCCCCTGGCACACCGATCACAGCTCACTCCTCCAAAGCCACTTTTGCAATGACAGGATCCAGGTGCCAGA
This sequence comes from Aplodontia rufa, assembly GCA_004027875.1. Taxonomy (NCBI): domain Eukaryota; kingdom Metazoa; phylum Chordata; class Mammalia; order Rodentia; family Aplodontiidae; genus Aplodontia; species Aplodontia rufa. Next base: position 7,103 of record PVKS010038880.1, on the reverse strand, counting down.
CCTAAGAGAGGAGGAGGAACCACAGATCAACATTTTAGAACCAAATACGTAATTTCACTCTCAAGTCTTTACTTCTGCTGAACTTTAGAAGCTGATTTTGACATAAAATTCAATTCTTGCTATATATCCATAAAGTTAAAAATATTGGGTGCAGAATTTAAATGGAAGTTTGCTACATTTATGATAATATGAAACTTGTAAATAACTTTCAAGAGATTAAGTGTTAAAAAAAGGAATGATTAACTCTCAAATCATCTACAAAACTACATCTACAGAGGCTACAGAAAAATTTTAACAATGATCAGTGAGTACTTTCTGTAAACTCTAAGGCAAATGAAACTACACAGAGAAGAATAAACAGTAGCTTATGCATCCTGATGGCTCATAAAACACTCCTGCCCCATCATACTAACACAAGATGAGCAAAAGCCTTGGGAAGGAAGATGTGGTACTTAAGACAACAATTTAACGTTGATGATCCAAGGACAACGTCATGGCAGGGCTATTAAAAAAAGACTGAAAGGATTCATACGAATAGATATTTTGAACATAATAAATAGAAGAGGGATATGAATTCAATTTCAGTTTCTTTTTATTTCTCTATACAGAGAAATAGAAAAGATAATTTTCATTCCCATGAGGGCCTTTATAATCTTCTGTAGTTGCCTGTTGTTCCTGTCTTTGATTAGAAAAATAGAAAAAATGTAAAACAAATATATGCAAGTAATAGACCTTCAAAATTTGAAAAAAGTTAAGAATGAATTAATAAAACATAGCCCATCCAAAAAGAGAAGGAGGAAAAAAAGCAAGGATATCTTATTGTGAGAAAACATACAATTAAACAACAGAAATAATATTAAACGTACATACATGCATACTAAGAATACAGATAGATGAATTAAACAGTATTGCTATTCCTATTAAACATGTAATGTAGACAAAAGATATGCAAAATTACTGGAAAAATTGAAAATACAAGTTCATGAATATAAGTTGGGAAAGTATATCATCATGCACAATACATAGGTTAATATCAAGTAGTACTCAAAACTTCAATATGGCATAAACACAACTAATTTTTCTTATTTTACAGATAATGAAACTAAGGCACAGAGAAATTAAGGCACTTTCCAAGATAGTACAACTAGCAGGTGGCAGAGCCATAGCTAGTTTAACTTATGATTTCAACTGGGAAAAATCATAAGTAAAGTAACCACCAAACTGAATCCTAAAGTACATTAAAAGGACCCTTAATGTTGACCAAGTAGAATATCTTCTGGCAATATAAATACTGCTTAATCTTAGTATGCTCATTTTTAATGTATCACATCCATAGAGAAAATGCAAAAAAATCTGATAATTTAACAAAGTTGTAAAAACATTAAAAAAGTAGCATTTACTTCTAATGTTAAAAATTCTAAGCTACAATTTTATAGGAGTAAATACATCATATGTGCTATTATTACATACCACTAAGATAGTAATATTGTGTTATATATTTTATAAAATTTGAAGGACTTTGACTGTTCTCACCATAATGAAATAACATTTGAGGCAAGAGGTATTTGCAACCTTATTTCAAAACTACAGAAGGTACAGATGTATTAACATATAACATCATGACCCAAATATATATTCTTACATATCAGTTAAAATAAATTCAATTTAAAATTTAGAAAATTTTTAGAAATTGAGACAAGATTTACATTTACTCTATGCAGTAAACAATATTTAACTTTTCTTTCTGCAATTCTGTGGGCTAGATATCTAAAGACCTCCTAGAAGCTACAAAAAGATTAAAGATAAATAGATACAAAGATTGATAATAGAATGATTTTGCTGAAATGAAGAAACCCCTTAAGGATGAGAAGGATAAGTCAATTTATTAGCTACTCTTTCCTAGAGTTGGTCAGCAAATACTGATGAACTAGTTTAGAATTTGTGAAGCATGGTTCTATAAAACAAGAATTCTTTAAAAACATCCTAGGTCCTATATAAGTTAAGAAGTTATATCAGAGAATCTCATATAAATTCCAGGCCTCTAAAACGACAAACCAGGCAACACACACGTGTGTACATACACACATCACAATACTCACACACATACTTATGAAACATGTAAGAAAATTAAATTCCAATGATTAAGAGCAGGTAGAAAACCAAACTGCAGAATCAAACTCAGGCAACAATAAGCAAAACTAATAGACACAGAATATAAAGAAATATAATTAATATGCTTAGAGAGATAGTACTGAACATCAGTGAAGGAAAAGAGATTATTTAAAAGCAAAATATGGATGAAGACTTTAAAATATACCCAAATCAATTCCAGATAGGTAATTAAGTTAGGTATTATAAAATAAAATCACATAAATGAATGAATAAATATGTTGATGTAATCTGTGTATACAATTGTTTTAGGATTACAAAGGGTAGTAAGAAATGCACCAGAAAAAAATTTATAAATAGAATAATTTCACATAGTGTCATTACTATAGCTAAATAAGATTATCTCAATTTTGAGAGGTGATTACATATAAATTATTTAAGTACCATACATCATAAATTTTTATCAACAATAAAAACAGAAATTATTTATAACAAACAGGATGTATATTACTATTTTTAGTAGTAAAATTAGTTAGAATTAATTACTTGTCTACAACCAGTATAACTGGAAAAATCTTTGAAAAGATAAATATGTAATTGATAGCCCTGACAAATGGAATATAAGGATGATAGTTTGTAATCTGTCATATTAGGTCTTCAAGAGATAGAGTTGAAATTTAACAGAATATGAAATATTTAAACTTTGTGTTTAACATAATGATACTGTGAATAAATTAATTATAAAATGTATGGATAGTGGAGAAAAGGAAGGAAGTAGTATGAACAAGGCATTTCATTGTACTTCAGTGTGGAATTAAATATGCAATACGCAATGTGTTTTATTGACAAAAATACTTTTAAGACTAACATTTAGAGGCTGGAGCAGTGGCTCAGCAGTTATAGTGCTTGCTTGGCATGCACAAGAACATGGGTTCGAACCCCAGTACCATGTACAAACGAAGTGTCAGAGCACCCATGAAAAACTAAAGAAAATTGATTCTCTTTTTCTCTATCTCACTGTCTCTCTTTAAAAAATATTATTTTTTAGATATTGTAGGTAACTTTTAGGAACTTAAAAGGAGATAAAGCTCAATATGCTTAAATTTGGAAAGAAGACTGGAGGCAAGCAATCAACAAGGACACTGCTGCCACTATTCCCTGCCTTTATAATCATGTAGTGTACTACATACTGTATAAATTGGAAAAAATAATGTCTATATAAAACTGAGTTGGTAATTATGATGAACCATATTCTACTTTAGGTGCTATTAACCAGATGTGAGAGAAGATTTTAATAGATTGGGAGAAAACCCATATGTAAACTAAAAAGGAACATTATAAAAATCTCTTCATATTATGACAATTACAATTCAAATGTCAATACTAGTATCTCCACTGAATTAATGCTGCATTTTACAGTTAATTTTCTACTTTGATAGATAAGTTTTTTAATGGTGATATACTTATGAAAAGAGGAGGGGGACTAAATGATATTACTGAAAATAACACTGTGATTTAGTTGTTACCAAAAAACAAAAAACAAAAAAAGGAAAAAAAGGAACCATGTCTTAAAATGAAAAGGGACCTCAGTAATTATTAGTTGAATATTAAAATATATCAGTTTTTAATCTTTCAAGATTAAGACTGCATATAATGCTCAAATTGATAACCCTACACTTTTATAAAGAAAGCAGGTAAGCTAAACCGAACTCACAGAAACACCACCAGTCTTTCTACACTAAAGGCTTTAGAGGAAAAGACCTGCATTATAGCCATGAGTTATTTTAGTCTTTCCAAAGAAGACAAGAATACACTCTTTGAGATAGAAAGAAACTGTTCCAGGTAGATTTTATGAATTTTCTACGCGTTTGTCCTAGAAGTAGCTCCCAAACATTTTACACTAAGGAGTTAGGTGGACATGTGATTGCTCAATGTTTGGAGTTCATGATGAATTTCATTGTCCAAAGTATGTGGCTTAAAAGAACGTCAGCCTCTTTCCATTTGGCCCATGACTACTACCTTCTGTTTCTTTATGTACACTTCTTGCTTTAGAGTTATTGCTCACATTTCACCACATAATCTCCTCTATTTCCTCCCCATTGTAGTACACACTCACCCTTCAGTGAATGCTGCCGTTCTATACTAATGGTCACAAAAGCTCCAGTCTAATAAACAAGGAGACATAAAAAATGCGGAGACAGCACAGATTTGTGATCGACTCTCACTCTCTATTTCTCTACATACACACATTGAGTCACACAGAGTCATGCATTGCATGTCATTTCGGTGGAGGATAGACCACATTTACCATTGATTTAGTGGCTCCCTAATATTATATTGCCTGGTAAAGTTGTAACATGTGCACAACAACAAAATCACCTAATGACACGTTTCTCAGAACTTGTGTCCATTGTTAAGAGACGCAAAACTCTGAGTATATCCATACATGTCCATATATACAAATATGTATATATATATATATATCCATATATATAATTATGCACCATATATGTAAATAGACACATCATATATACATATATAAAGACATGATTAAACTCTTCTTGCTTTTAAAAAATTATAATTAAGCCTAAAACTAAGTCTTGACACAATAAAAAAAACCCTGGTTCCTGGAGTGAACACTCATCCACTGATAGATTGAAGAACGCTTATCATGTGACTGAGTGTGCTGCAAGCTGTGCTGAGAAGGCTCCAGTCTGGCCTTCACTTCTGCATTCCTGAGAGCAGGGGCTCTCCTCTGTGGCTCTCACCTCGGCCAGCGTGTTTCTCATCCTTGATGCAGACTTCAGTCAGGGAACCCACTGGATCGCAATGACATGGCTGGCATGGTCGTGGATAATTTGGCGATACCTAACAAAAACATTAAAATGTTTTTCATCAGACATATAATTTTAGCAACTTTTAATGACACATTAGTTTTAATAATACATAATAACTTATTTTGAGAAAAATGACAAGAAATTACTTTTCATACATTTGCCATTTGTGAAAGAAAACACTAACCACACCCATAAAGAAGTTGACACAATAAACTGCTATTTGTTACTTGCATTTAACAATTATGAAGATTTTACCATATTCTTTTCATCCTTTGCTGAATTTTGTAGAGGAAATCTCAGATAGAGACTTCAATCACTATATATTTAAGGATGGATCTCTTTTTATCACAATAGAGTCATTATCATAACAAAGAAAAATAAAATGAAGTTTAGTTGGTATAATCCAATACATATTCCATGAGGTCTTCCTTACTGTTTTGTTTGTGATTACAGCACAGTTCAAATTTAGCAATGTAGTTTTCCCCAAATTTATTTTTCAAAAACTTTTTTCACATTGATCATGGTATAATTAATTAAATTGATATACATATATGGTGTTCAAAAAACAATATTATTAAACATTTAAATTTAAAATTTAGTGTTCCAGGAGGCGGCAAAACCTGTGAGGAAACAGTGTGGACTGTGTAATTAGGAAAACTTGAGCTTACATCCCAGTGTGACCACTTACTGGCTGGGAAGCTTGTGCAATTTATTTACTTTCTTGCAATATGAGGGTAATAAAAACTTAAAAGGAATAATATATAAAGCATTTCATAAGAATCTGATAGATATTAATGTAATTATGAGCTTTTGCTGTTAGAATATTTTAACTAAATAAACCTAGACTATGTTCATATACTACCCATGCAACATTTATTTTCTAGATGGAATAGGAAAAGAATAAAAAAATTTTAAATTAGTTGTCAAAAAATATTGAAATGTTACTGAATACATATGCATCTACAGAAATATTTTCCTCCAATGAAAAGTGTCTTTTATATACATACATATCTAAGTTTAATTTATTAGTGGAAAATCATTTGCTAATATGCTAATATAAATTAGGATGTTGAAATTAGCCTTGTTTACTTGTGATTGAATATGAATCAACTAAGATCACAGAGCAGTTTCAAAATCATCATTGGTTCTAAACTTGTTCATTTATCCCCCATTATGAGGAAAGAACTATATAGGACAGACAATAAAAAAGACACACAAACAGAAACTTATTAAGAGGAAGGATGACATGTTAAACAATAACATCAAATAATGTTTTCTAAGAACAGTGATATTTAAACTGGAGCTGAAACATGAGTACATGAGTAAGTAATTTGAGATTGGAATTGAGAGAAAGACTTTCTATCTATAGAGAAAATACCAGGGCCCTAAAACAAAACAAAGCAAAACAAAACACCCTCAGTAGCATATTGAAAAAAAAAAAAGTCTATTGGTTAAAATTTAGAGTCATAAAAAGGATTTATGATCTCAATGATGAGCTTTAGCAAACTAAGTATTTCCAATTCATTATCATGTCTTGTGATAATTGGGAAAAAAATGTCTGAATCAGATTGTTTAGGAAATCTAACCTATGAGATTCTACAAACACATTTACTTATTCTGATTTTTAATTTTCCTAAAGTAATAATTCTGATTACTAAATGGTGCTTTCAGTAAACACTGCCTTATATGTATTTCATATGCAAAAAATATAAATGTATAAAGGTGTATATTTTAGTAGATAAATCTCATATTAAATTTTAAGATGAACATAGAGATATGTTACTTAACTGGTAATTTGCAATACACAAAACTTTTCTTTCTATAGTTTCACAGGCTTCTACCCAAATATTAAGTTCTTGCAAAATATGCATTTTTTAAAAAAATCAGTTTACCAAAAATGTTTTTATAAGTAAGAAAATACCAAAATCTAGGGGCATATTTATAATTTGACTCGTAATAAAAACTTGATCAACCTTCTAATTACAATTATGGAAGTGTCTTACATGGGGCCAACACATAATCAGAGGACAATTTTGAATCTTGGACAAAATATATGAATCAAGTTATTTGAGTATCTGTAAATAATTAAAAGTAGGCTGAAACTGTAAGAATTTGATGTTTTAAAGGAAAAAGTGCACTGAAGGAAATCTATACTTA
>PVKS010038879.1:0-17630 GCA_004027875.1 Aplodontia rufa | reverse complement strand
TGCCTGCAATAATACACATTGAGCTATTAATGATGGCTGTTACTGACAGGATCATTTATAAATGACCAGAAAAAAATAATACATATAGTCTTAAATAAATTAAATTTGAAAGTTAACATGACAGTAAACTTCTGATTATATTTTCTTTGTCTTTTAATCCATGGTTATATCGTATTCTAATTCCTAGCATCATTTGATTTCTTCAGTATTCAGCACATTATTTTATATTTTCCTTAATGTTTGAAACGTATGAGTCAAATCTTAATTCAGCTTTCTAATCCACTAAAATTTTCTTTTATCTTTATTAATTTCTTCTTCCTGGTCTCTTTTGACTTCCTCATTTTTCTGTTTACAACTGTTTGCACAGAAAGCTGAGGCATATTTATTGTTAGTTTTTCTAATTCAAAAATTCACAAAATATAATGTGTAAACCAATTTTGAACTGAGCTTCTTCTTTCAGATGATTAACATTATTTATTTGAATCTGTATCCTTTTTTGCAAGAAACATTTATCATGCTGGACCTGATAATGTATTGAAATTTGCAACCTATCTGATAGGCTTGATTTTTTTCTTATTTTTTGGTGCATTATAGCTTTAGATAATGAAGGGGTTTGTTGTTACACTTTCATACATGCATACATAATTTATTGTGGCTCAATTTCCTCCCCAGCATGACCCTGCCTGTATGGGAGCTATTCAGCATCTCAGAGGTTCCAGGTATGCCATACAGCATTTATACCCCCTTTGCCCTCCACGCCCTCTTCCCCTCCCTCTTCCTCCTCACCCATTTCCTTAGTCTGCAAAGCTGCCCCCAGTTCAATTGCTAATCCGTGTTTGATTTGTCTATTGTCTAAACTCATTCTTCTCTCACTCTTTCCTATATTGTTCTGTAACATCCACATATGAGAAAAAACATTAGACCCTTGAGTTTCTGGGTTTGGCTAATTTCACTCAGCATGATTTTCTCCATCTCCATCCACTTACCAGCAAAGGCTGTGCTTTCATTCTTTTTACAAGCTTAGTAGAATTCCATTGTGTGTATATAAACCACAGTTTCTTGATTCATCCAATGATGGGCATCTGGGTTGATTCCACAGTTTAGCTAGTATGAATTGTGCTGCTATAAACACTGATGTGGCTATGTCACTGTAGTATGGGTAGGCTTAATTTTTATTTTGAATTGCTTCACTATTCCCCACTACTCCCTCTTTTAAAATTCTTATACATTAAAATGCATCATGTTTATATGTACAGTTTTATTCATTTTGACAGATGTATAGTTTTGTAACTACCATCACAATAAAATTACAGATTATTTCCATCAAAAACTTCTCTTATGCCCCTCCATAGTCAATCCCTTCTCTCACTGCCAGCACCTAAATCACTGATTTAACCTCTGTTCCCATAGTTTTAGTTTTCCAAGATGTCACCTTATATGTATTAGTAGTTATTCTTGAGTAGTGCTCCATTGCATGCATGTGTCAAAATTTGTTTATCCATTCCCCATTTTATGGAGGTTTGGGTTCCTATAAATATTTACATGGAGGTCTCTGTATAGATATATGTTCCCTTGGGTAAATGTCTAGGAGTGGGGTTGTTGGCCTTATGGAGAGTAGTTGTTTGTCTTTGTAAGTAGCAGACTGTTTCCAAAGAGGCTATACTATTTTGCATTCCCACCAGCAATACATAACAGTTCCAGATGTTCCATGACCTCACATCCTTATAAACACTCAGAATTGTCAGATGAAGTAAGTAAAAAACACATTCACCTCTCCAAAGCCAAACAATGGACTGAGAGACAAAAGGTCCAGGGAAAGCAAAGTTTTTAATGAATATCGTGCCTGATGGTCAGGGACCCCCAGAATGATTACAATCAGTATTTTATACTCTACTGTGCAAGGTCCCTCTCCTGGTTCCTCATTGGCTGAGTACTAGAGGGTGCAGTCTTCCCAAATGTAGCCTAGGTTTCACTGTTTCCTATTGGGTTACTTAAAGAAGTATACTTCTATTTTCCTACCTCCCTTTGTTCTCTTGTGACAGGAAAGCCTCCTTGGGGTGAATGAACATGTATGTACCTCTTAACTTCTTTACCTAAGAGATTTCTATCTCTTTTAATTAAGCTGACCCCTTCCCTCAGCCTGTCTGTCAAGAGGCTGTTCAGGTGTGTGGGCTTGGATGAGCCACATCCATAGGCTATGGTGCTGTTGTGAGTTAACTACTTATAACTCTCCATTCTACTCTATTTCCCCTCCAACTGCCTTTTCAAACCCTAATGTTAACATTAAGTCTAAATACTGCATTATGAAAAATGGTTCACCAGTCTTTCTATTTATCACAAGTATAGTGGGGGTTGTGCAGAAAGAAATAGAGAGATGAGGATCTTCCTTTCCATTTACCCCCTTTTGTTCTAATAAACATATAGTAATACCTCACACCTCTAATTTGTATTTCCACAGTACTAACAATGATAAGTATCTTTTCATGTGCTTACTTGCAATCAGTATCTACCCTTTGATAAGTATCTGTTCAAAACTTTTATTGTTTAAAAATTTTTCCATCCACCCAATTTTTAATTGAGTTTAAAATATTATGATGATTTGATAGTTCTTTATAAACTCTGGAAACAAATTCTAATGTGTGTTTTACAAATGTTTTCTCTTAGTCTGAAGCTTGCTGCTTTATCAATTTTTTTAATGCTTTGTATGTCCTAAGAAATCTTTGCCTAAAACAAGGTTGCAATGTTTTCCTCTAGAAATTTTAGTTTTGGGTTTGATATTTAAGTCTATGATCCATTTCGCCTTCATTTTGAATATGGTGTGAAATAGGAGTCATTTCATTTCTTCCATATGTGTATACACTGGTTCCAACACTATCTGTGGAAGAAACTATTGTTTTATTGAAATACTTTGGCTTCCATGTTGAAAATCAGTTGCTCACATTTTGGGGGATCTATTTCTGACACTCTATTCCATGCTGTTGATCTATATGGACTATTCTTTCACCAATACCATTCTGTCTTGATTACTACAGTTTTAGAATACATTTCAAAGTAGTCCTCCAACTTTGTTCTTTATTTACTAAATGATTTGACTATTCTAAAATTTTTATAGATCCATAACATTTAGAATCAACTTGTCCATTTCAACAACAACCAAAAGACAATTGCCTTTGGGGTCTATAGAGGAATTAGAGAATTGACACTTTTACAACACTGAGTCTTTCAATCCACAAACGCAGTTCTTCCTCTAATTTTTTAGATCATCTTTAATTTCTCTCACAACTACTTTTTCAACTTCAAATATTAATATGGTTATATTTATTACTAAGTATTTTATATTTTTTATTAGAAGTATATAGAGATACAGGATACAGTTGAGGGGGAAACATTATCAAAACAGTAGCAATCAATATATATAAATATATATGTTATCCAGGGGTCACGCCAAAGCATAGATAAACCACCATGAGTTTCACCTATTGCAGTTTCCCCCAGAAGAACTCATGCGTTAAATGGGTAGCTCGTGGAGGAATGACATCGGCTTCTGGGATGGTTCCCCCATCTTCCCAATCTCCAGACTCCTATGAGTTCTTCATATACCCTACCCCCTCCCCATCCCCCTCCCTACACCTCCAAGTATCCTAGAGAGCTATCCCCCTATTACTCTGAAAGTCATTCAATTTGAGGTTTTGTTAGGTCAGCCGTCTGTCCTACTGCTTCCCCATAAATTCTAGCATCAACAGATGAGAGAAACCATTCGGCCCTTGAGTCTCTGAGCTTGGGAGACTTCACTTAGCATAATTCTACCCATCTCCATCCATTTGACTTCGAAAGCTATAATATTGTCTTCTCTAATGGCCGAGTAGTATTCCATAGTATATATGTACCAAAGCTTTTGTATCCACTCATCAAGTGAGGGGCGTCTGGGTTGGTTTCATAATCTAGCTATAGTAAATTGAACTGCTATAAACATTGATGAAGCCACATCACTATAATATGGTGATTCTAAGTCTTTTGGGAAAATTTCCAGGAGTGGGATAGCTGGGTCATAAGGTGGTTCCATCCTTAATTTTTTGAGGATTCGCCACGCTGCTTTCCATAGTGGCTGAACCAGTCTGCAATCCCACCAGCAGTGTAATAGTGTTCCTCTTTTCCCACAGCCCCTCCAGCATCTGTCGTTGTTTGTATTCTTCATTTTTGCCACTCTAACAGGAGTGAGGTGGTATCTCATTGAAGTTTTGATTTGCATTTTCCTTACAGCTAATGATGTAGAGCATTTTCTCATATATTTATGGGCTTTCTGGACTTCCACTGGAGAGAAGTTCCTTTTGAGATCTTTAGCCCATTTATCGATTGGATTATTTGCAAGTTTGGATTTTAGTTTCTTTAGTTCCCTATGTATTCTGGATATTAGCCCTCTGTCCTAGGTGTAGCAGGCAAAAATTTTCTCCCATTCTGTAGGTTCTCTCTTGATGCTAGTATTTTATATTTTTTATGCTATTATAAATGGTACTTTTCTATGTTCTAGCAATGAAAAATTAAAAATTAAAGTAAAAAAACTGCTGTTTTCTTTTTGTTAGCTTTACAACTTGAAACCTTGTTAAACTCATGTAATTCATATCTTTAGTATTTTTTTTTTTAGATTGGGAGAGATTCTGTACATTGAACATCAGATTGCAAATTAAACACAATTTTTTCTTTCCAATATGTATGCCTTTTATTTCTTTGCTTTGCCTTATTAAAAAACTGACTAGAGGGCTGGAGTGGTGGCTCAGCAGTTATGGCACTTGCTTGGAATGCACAAGTACACAGGTTCAAACCCCAGCACCATGTACACAACAAAGTGTCAGAGCAATGAAAGCCATGTGAAAAACTGAAAAAAAAAAATTTCTCAGTCTATCTCACACACTGTACCTTTCTCTTTAAAAAAAAAAAATGCTGAATAAAGGTGGTAAGATTAGAACTTTTTGTTTGTTTGTTTTTGTATTTTAAATTTTTTTCCCCAGAAAGGAGGCCAAAGATGGTGTCCTGAAGGGAAGCTGCTTCTCCTTTGGCTCCGTAACCAGATGGAAAATCTCCAGGACAACTCCACTTCTATGAGATGCATTTGGGGACAATCATCACTGGAACTCAGCACTAGTTTGGGGAGTCATTTGAATGATCAGAGAATTGGGGAACATCAAGTGGATAAGAGGGATCAGTTCCTGCTCTGCCGGGACACAGAAGCTGCAGCTGCCTCCACCATTAATTCCAATCAGGACGGGAAGGAAGGAGGAGAAATACAAAACCTTCCAGCTGTTATGCCTCTGTTAAGCTGTGTTTTATAAGGGATCTTGCATCAGGTGCAATTACAGACACCACTAAGGCACTTCCACTGGCTGAGGGGTGAACAGTGTCTCACAGCTACCCTCACAGAAGAGTCTAGTGGAGAAATTTGTCAGTCGGGTGTACAGAGCAGGATTCTTGGTGCAGGCTCTTCTGTATCTGCGCCAAGACAGCCTTGGAGTCCTACCTGGGCAACTCTCCATGATAGCAACTAGGCCTCAGTCTCCTTGGGTTGAAGAGAACCACACCTCATACTAACCTCTTCTTCCTTGTACTCTGTCAATTCCTAAACTGTATGCTGTTCTCTCTCATCCTCACTCAAAGTCTTTACTTCACTCACATCCTATTTCTATCTTTTCCTTATTCTTAATTGAATAGCCTACACCAAGCTAATACCGTGTAGCTCTTTATTCTTAGTCTCAAGTTCCACACTACCTCCCTACCCCACTGCCTCGGCTTTCTAGACAGTGCTTCCCCCCATGTATAGAGGACCTGCTAACTGAAGAGAAGGTCATTCATGAAAATGAGTATTTGCTGGCTATTGTAATATATTGTGAGAGATCTCATGGAAGAAAACTGCTCCTATAGGTGCGGATCACCATTATAACTGTTTTAGTAGAAACAATCTAGTATATGCCCCTATGGGCTCACAATTCTTCATTGATTGGACTGGCAACTATTGATCTGTGCTTCCCAAATAGCACCCCATCCCAATGAACCAAAAACATAAGAAGCTCCAATAACCCCTACAAGAGTAATACTCACTATTAGTCTTCAAACCATACCCCGTGTACCTGAAAATGAGGAAAAGGGGAAATAACTCTCATCCTCAACCTCACAACTCTCCATCCTAGGACTCCATGTTTGGGGACCGAGATGAAAACCTAGAAAAACGTATCAACGTTATGATTAATAACTCAGTCAAAGAGTTGAAAGAAGAATTAAGGAAGGAGATCAGAGATCAGTTTCAAGTGATGAGAAACAACTTTTATAAGGAAATAAGGGAACAATTCCATGAGATGAAAGACCATATTTATAAAGAGTTAGACACCCTGAAGAGATAGGCAGCAGAGCTATCAGAATTGAAAACTATTGTCAACCAAATCAAAAATTCACTGAATGATACTAACACAACAGAAAATACAAAATCAACAGAAAATAGACCTCATCTCTCAAAGAATGTACATCAGATAATGAAGACAGACTAAGCAATATCGAGTTCAAGGAGGACAGAAAAGAAAATAAACTTATTGAACACGACCAGAACTTCAAAGTAATATTGATGAGATGAGAAGAAATAACCTGAGAATATTTGGACTTGAAGAAAGCATCAAACAATAAACAGGGGGCATTAAGAACATTCTAAGTGAAATTGCCAAGAAGAATTTCCCCCATATCAGAATTGACCCAGAATACCAAATACAAGATACCTATAGGACCCCAAACAGATCTAACCAAATGAGAAATTCACTAAGACAAATCATATATAAAATGGATAACAGAGACATTAAAGAGAGAATTCTGAAAGCAGCTAGGGAAAACCCCCAAATCACATTCAGAGGTAGACCAATTAGGAACACTATGGATTTTTCAGATCAGACAATGAGGGCCAGAAGAGCATGGAATAATATTTTTCAAACCTTGAAAGAAAACAATTTTCTGCCAAAGATAATATATCCTGCAAAACTCAACTTTAAATGTGACAGAGAAATTAAATACTTCAATGATAAATTCAAGCAAGCAAGGTACATGAACGCAAACCCTGTATTACAGAATATTCTAGAGGGCACTCTTCATTCAGAAGAACATGCTAATAATTCCCTAAACCCTTAAACAAGAGAGTGTCTATAACCACAATACACACCAAAAGAGACCCAAGATGGCAGAAAACACAGCAATAATCACAAAGTTTGAGACTCAGATTCCCATATCTATTCTAACTCTGAATGTGAATGGTCTCAATGCCCCAATTAAAAGACACAGATTGGCTCACTGGATCAAAAAACAAAATCCAACAATATGTTGTCCACAGGAGGCATATCTCACACTCAAAAATAGACACAGATTGAAGGTGAAAGATTGGCAAAATGTCAACCAGGCCGATGGTCCAAAAAAGCAAGCTGGCATGGTGATCCTAATATCTGATAAAGTTAATTTTGATCAAAAACTAGTCAGAAAAGATAAAGAAGGACACTATATCACACTAAAAGAAACAATTCATCAAGAAGACATAATAATAATTAACATTTGTGCCACCAATTACAACTCCCCCAAATGTATGGAAAAAAATACTCAAGGACATTAAATCCCTCATTGATCTCAACACAATGACACTGGGGAACTTCAATATACCATTATCAACATTAGACAGATCATCAAAACAAAAAATCAACAAATATATCCCCAATCTGAACAACTCTATTAATCAATTCGGCTTAACATACATCTACAGAATATTCCATCCTAAATCTCCTCCAAAAAAATAAAATACTTGGGCATAAATCTTATAAAGGTTGTTAAGGACCTCTACAATGAAAACTATTCAACTTTAAAAAAAAGAAATTGAAGAAGATCTGAGTAGATGGAAAAACATTCCATGTTCATGGTTAGGTAGAATCAATATAATCAAAATGGCCATTCTACCCAAAGCCCTAATCAAATTAAATGCAATCCCTATCAAGATACCAATGTCATTCTTCACAGATATAGAAAAAGCAATATGCAAATTTGTATGGAATAACAGAAGACCCAGAATAACCAAAACATTACTCAGCAAGAAGGAGGAAGCAGGTAGTATCTCAATTCCTGACCGGAAATTATACCGTACGGCTATAGTAACAAAAACAGCATTGTATTGTTATCAAAACAGAACTGAAGACCAATGAAATAGAATAGAGGATTCTGAGATCAACCCTCATACCTTTAACTATTTGATATTTGATAAAGGTGGTAAAAGCATAGTGTGGAAGAATGATAGCCTGTTCAACAAATGGTGTTGGACAAATCGGACAGCCATATGTAGACAACTGAAATTGGATCCTTATCTTTCACCCTGCACAAAAATTAAATCAAAATGGTTCAAAAATCTGGATACTAAACCAGTAACTGTACAATTGCTTGAAAAAGAAGTAGGATCAACACTACATGACATAGGGGTTGACACCACCTTCCTTAGCAAGACTCCCATGGTGCAAGCAGTAAAGTCAAGAATAAATGAATGAGATGCAATTAAACTAAAAACCTTTTGCACTGCTAAAGATTTAGTCAAGAGTGTCAAGAGAGAACCTACAGAATCAGAGAAAAATCTTTGCCTGCTACACATTGGACAGAGAGGGCTAATAGCCAGAATATACAAAGAACTCAAAAAACTAAACACCAAAATCACAAATAATCCAATTAATAAATGGGCTACAGAACTAAAAAGAAACTTCTCAATGAAGTCCAAAAAGCCCATAAATATATGAGAAAATGCTCTACATCATTAGAAACAAGAGAAATGCAAATCAAAACTTCAGGGAGATTCCATCTCACTCCTGTTAGAGTGGCAAAAATGAAGAATACAAACAACAGATGCTGGAGAGGCTCCACAAAAAATTAGGGCTGGGACCACCTTATGACCCAGCTATCCCACTTCTGGGTATTTTCCCAAAAGAGTTAGAATCAGCACATTATAGAGATATGGCTTCATGAATGTTTATAGCAGCTCAATTTACTACAGCTAGACTATGGAATCAACCCAGATGCCCCTCACTCGATGAGTGGATTCAAAAACTTTGGTACATATATACAATGGAATACTACTTGGCCATTAGAGAAAACGATATTATGGCTTTTGAAATCAAATGGATGGAGATGGACAGAATGCTAAGTGAAGTATCCCAATCTCAGAGACTCAAGGGCCGAATGTTTTCTCTCATCTGTGGAAGCTAGACTACATCAAGAAGCAGTATGTTAGATGGCTAAGCTAATAATAACCTCAAATTGTATGATTCTTAATGCAACAGGGGGATGATTGCCTAGGATACCTGGTGGCATAGGGTAGGGGACAGGGTTGTGGGGAGGGCTTAGGAAGAATATCTAGGAGACTGGAGGGTGGATGGGGGAGTCATCTCAGAAGGAGATCTCTGACCTCCACGAGATATCCATTTAACTCAGGGGGTCTTCTGGGGGAAACAGCAACATGGGGAACCCAAGCTGGGCATCCATGACATGGCATCAGCCTTGGATAACTAAGTATATATACATTTGTTCTTGAATGTTTGATAATGTTTCCCCCTCAGTTGTAACTCCATATTCATCTAATAAATTTTAAAAATTCAAAAAATAAAAAATTTTAAAAGGCTGTCTTTTTCCAATGTACGTTTTTTGGCATCTGATGATGGCTGTAGACATGTGGGTTTGTCTCTGTGTCATCTATTCTGTACCATTGGTCTATGTGTCTGTTTTTATGCCAGTATCATACAGTTTTGTTACTATATCTCTATAGAACAATTTGAAGTCAGGTTTTGTAATGTCTCTAATATTGCCTTTTTTGTCCTACTTAGAATTGCTTTGGCTATTTTGGGTTTATTCTTCAAAATGAGTTTTAGGACTTTTTTTTTTCTAGTTCTGTGAAGAATGTCTTTGGCATTTTTATTTATTTTATTCTTAAAGAAAATGAAGTCAGTCTTTCATCAATAAGTAAAATATTTCCAATGTGGATTTTCCATTGATGTCTGCAATCAGGATGAGAAATTTCTCTGCAAACTGTAGTTTGATAAGAGTTTTTTTTTAATCAAGGATGTGTATTGAATTTTGCCAAACGATTTTTCTTCATCTATTGTAATGACTATATAATTT
Organism: Aplodontia rufa; assembly: GCA_004027875.1. Lineage (NCBI taxonomy): Eukaryota > Metazoa > Chordata > Mammalia > Rodentia > Aplodontiidae > Aplodontia > Aplodontia rufa. The sequence goes on along the minus strand of PVKS010038879.1, from coordinate 7,466 downwards.
GTCTTTTTTAATCTGTTGATATGGCATATTGTATTGATTTCAATTGTTAAATCAATTTTGCATTCCTGATATAAGTTCAGCTTGGTTATCATTATTCCTTTTAAACCACAATTATCATGTTTTGTCCTCTATTTTTGTTTCATTTTTCATTTCAGTATTCCAGCCAATATCTTTGAGTTCTATTCTATTTTAGTCACTGATCCAGTCACTGGAACAGAATTATAAATAAAATTACAAAAATCCCCTGCCCTTCTGGAACTTTCATTTCAGGAACTAGGGGAGACTAGACAATAGAAAGAGAATAAAAATTTTTAAAAAGTATAATACAGTATCACATAATATACTTTCTGATGCAAGTAAAAAAGATTCCCAAATCTTGTTAGCTAAAGCAATAAAGTATTCACTGTTTTATAAAACTTCATGCTCAGAAACTGAACATGCTCAAAGCATGTGCTAATCATTCCTCAATAATATCACAATCATGAACACTTCCTCACTCCATCCTGTTTCCTCTAATGGCATCTTTACCTAAGATGGGTCTTCCCTGTGGTCACTGTTAAGCTGCCCTGAGCTAGGTTTGTGGATTTTCTTACTTAGTTTGGAGAGTTTGCAACACTAAAATTGCCACTCCAATTTCCTCACAGATACATCCTTTTGTAAATTAGCCTCTGATAATCAGAATCACTTGCTTGAAATTTGGAAGGCAGGAGTGAGGCAGCATCAACATTCCTATACCTCATTTGGCTGAGTCTGCCTGCAAGCATGGTCCTGGAAACCTGAGTGTCTCTGCAGCAGTGTCCATTCTCCAATTTCCTGGTTGACAAGCAGGTGTCTGTGGGTGGGGGCAAGGTGAACTGGCAGCACTGACCTCAAGTCTTGTTTTGCTGTGTTGGCTCAAAGCTATGATTTCCTTGCTCTAGCTCCCTGTGCTTTCGTAGACTATTACCATGGTCAATAGCAACAGGAGGGTTTTAATTCTGATAGCTCCAGAAGTAGCCTCAGAGATAGCAGCTCTCCTAGTAGGTCAATTCTATACTTTTCAGAAAATCATACCTAAAAGTCTAGCCTAGAATCTGCTCTCTTGGTTCTTTCAATAATTTGAAAGAAATAGTTCCTTATATTAAGTTCATGTCTACCCTACTTAATATGGCCACATTCACTGAAATCTAGCTGATATAAGATCTAGGTACTTCCTGCTGCATGTCAAAGAGGTAGCCATTAGCCAGACTAGCAATCCCTTACCCTCCTTGTAGGAATTATAGGTGGGTAACTCTTTGCCACAGGAAAAGGCAAATGATCAAAGAACCCACAAAGGTGCCATGCACAAGAGCAGAATCAATGATGAACAATTACCATGTTTCAAAGTTCTGAAGCCAGATCCCCAGGACAATGCCAGTTAACTAAGAACATAATTTTCCCCTCCCCTCATTTCCTTCCTGTGGTCCATCTTCAGTGTTCAAAAGCTAAGGTTAGCAAAATAGAAGAGGAGTAAATGTGCCAATTTGCATAGGAGAAGCCCACCACACTGCAGTTTTGCTCTCTTAAAAAAGCTCACCAGGACAGGGAGAGAACTCTCTACTTTAAGCCAAGGTTAAAATTTTCAGCATTATAATGGAGTCTATATTTTTATTATTCAACTGTGTTTTAGCATTATATATTACCCAGAGTAACTAGAAAAGAGATTGGTCCTGCTAGAATGTTCATCCAGGTAAGAGGGAGAGAAGTAGCCCCATTTATTAAAGATACACTGAGTCTCTAAAATGAACTTGCCTTATTATTATATGTCATATATTGTGTTTGCTCAGTTTCAAGTCATTACCTCTATATTTCATTAGTATTAAACTTATCAGCAAGAGCTAAATAGGATGGCCTGACATAGTCTGAGATGTTTTCCCATATTCTTGACTTCTTCCTACCTTCCCTTGCTCCCTAAAATATGTAGTTGCTTGGATACTCTCCAAACTTATAGATACTGCTTATTTCAAAGACTGCTTTTTATCAGTTTTCTATCCTTAATATCTTTACCTCAGTTTAACTAAATAGTAATGCATGCCAGTTACATGGTCCTTAAGTGAGAAGTTCCAGTTAAACACAGGACTTAGGACAATGATATTTCTGACTACTGTGATAAAATGATAATATATTCTCTTAGCAAAAACAGTTTCCATTGTCAATTGGGATAATAATCTCATAGTACTGTTGTATGACTACATTGAATAATGTTTGAAAAAGTACCTCACAGAGATCAAGGCACATAGAAGTTGCTTGGTTGACACTGAATCTTATTTGAACTTCACTTTGTGCAGCTGTCTCTAAATCCCAGACTACAAATGCCAGAGGTCCTTAAATTACAAGGCATACAGCACAATCTTACCCTGAGTTTCAAAACTCATTTGGATTAACTGGACTTAATATGGCAAAGAGAAAGAATAGAGGCCAGGAAGGACATCAGTGTTTGAGAAAGTTAAGCCAGATTTCTATTCAATAATACAGCTAATCATTCCCCATGAAAGAAATTTATTTTTACGAAAAATGAGCAAGTTGTAGTTAATAGCAATCTATCACTATATTAGTATAATTTCAGTGAAATGTCATTAACTTTCTCTGCCTCACTTCCTCTTATCTTTAAAATGGTGGTTATGGTTATAGTTGATGACTTTTATGGCTGTCAAATTAAAAGTTATGTTCCCAGTGGGAGAGAGGGATTTTTGGATTTTAATAACATCGTCCCCTATCCATGTAGCATTGCCAGCAATAGGAAATCCCAAGGCCCTAGGCATGAGTATGAATGCATACTCACATAATGGAGGTCATATTTATGAGTTTGTAAAATAACATTAATAATGTCCCTTGTCTGCTCTATTAACCCAAAATGTTTTACTTCCATAGTTAGTCAGGGGAAAACCATTCTTATAACTTTGTGAACAACCTTCAAAACTAATTTCAATGGGAGCAGGGAGAATTGCAAATATAATAATGAACGTCTGAGGGGTGCTTTAGAAAATCAGGTCTGAGGTTTCACAGTATTGGTTATAAAGAGAAGTCCCAAGTATAACCATATCATGTGCACAAAGAGAACTTGACCATATGAAGCAGAATATGGCTGAAGCCCCCAAGAAAGTTGTTTTCCTCCTTGTCTAGTTTCAAAGAAAGAATTACAACTAATGAAACTGACCTCTAGTCTGATAAGCATATTTGGGCTTAAAGATACTATGTTTCCAAATTCTACTTTTATTTGGAGTTTCCTTCCTGTGTCCAGGAAAGCAGAAATTCTTTTGAATTCAGAGTACATTGTCCTTTGGAATACATTCTCCTAGAGGTTGGAAGCCCAGAATTAAGACTTGATGGTTGATATTCTCAAGTAGCTTGTATAATGAATTTTTCTGAAGAGCACCTCTCAGAAATGCTGGCATATGAGGGAACTTGACTAGAGGTCATATGTTCACAAATTCTCTATGGGCCTCCTGGAAATGCAGTGGAGGGGCATTACAAGAGATGGTTTGCACCCAGGACACTGAAATACAAACTACTAGTGAAACACTAGAGTGGACATTGCTGCTATTCTACTCAGATCCCCACAACCTATTATTCTGTGTACACACCTTCCTCAGTTTTGGTGTGTTTTTACTCCCAAAAGTCTATACCTAAAATGGCTAACTTGGAGGATGCCCCAGGTTTGTTGGAGTCATTCCGTCCAAGCTCATAAAAAGAAGTGCCAAGGAGTTCACATCTCCAAAGGGTATGACTAAAGGGCTAGAAGTATGAAACCTCAGCTCCCTTGCTCTGGGGCACAACAGCATTGAGATATGATCTACATTCCAAAGTTCCCCTGGAGGATCAAGCTGCTGCTCCCTTCTGCAGAACTTCCTAAAATTGATGCTGAAGCCTTGGTCCTCTCCTTCCACTTCCACAACTGCCTTACTTAGTATCTTCTAGGAACATGTGCCTAATGGATGATTTGTGCACAAATCCTCTTCACAAGTTTTTATCAACAGAGGTCAAAATAGGCTATGGCTCACCTCTTAGGAACTGCCATGGATGCAAAGGAAGGTAATCAAAAAGAAAAGAATGTAATGGTACACTCATGTTCACAACAGCATTATGTACAATTGCTAAAAGGTAGAAGCAACTTGTGTTCATCCACACGTGAATGAATAAGAAAAATGTGGTATATAAATACAATAAAATATTGTTCAGCCTTCAGAAGGAAGAAAATTCTAATGTGTGCTACAACATGGATGAAACGTGAAAAGAACATAGTAAGTGAAATAAATCAATCACAAAGGACAAAAATGATACTATTATGCTTACCTAAGATACCTAAGATGGTCAGATTCATACAAACAGAAAGTAGAAGGGTGGTACAGAGTTTCAGACTTAGATGCTGAAAACAGCTGCAGAATGAATGGAAGTAATGGTACACAAACATGGGATATATCTCTTACTACTTACTGAACTGTACAGTCAAAGACAGCTAAGATGATAAATTTTTATGTTAGGTATATTTTACCTCAACTAAAGATTTGGAGGAAATAAACATGTAAGGATGGATCACTAGACTTGGAAAGAATTCCTGAGGTAAGAGATTGCAAGGTGCCTATAGAAAATCTCTCATTGCTGGCTCAAAGAAACAATGTCATTTATCCAAGACATCCAGAGCAGGCTGTAGAAAGCTGAGTGTAACAGCTCTCCTCACAATCTACAGGCTTCCTGAAAGCAGCTAGGTTATTAAAACAAAAGCAGCAGATATCAAGAGTGCCAGAGCTGGAATAGAGATCAGCCACCAGCAACTACAAGACAAAACTTTGAAACCCGTGCTATGTACTGAATAAGTGCATTCTCCCCAGCTCCCAGAAAAAAAGCTCATATGTTAAAACCTAATCCCTAATGCAATAATGCTTGGAGGTGGGGCCTTTAGAAGGGGATTGGGTCATGCAGAATTAGTGCCCTTAAGAAAAGAGGCTCAGGAGATGTTCCTAGGGCTCAGCTAGCGGATGATCATTCGGGACCCAGGAAATGGAGTCTCACCAGATACCAAATCTGCTCATGCCTTGATTTTGGACTTCCAGTCCCCAAATCTGCAATAGATAAATTTCTATTGTTACAAAACACCCAGTGTGTTGTAACAGTTTTGTGGTTTGTTATAGCAACCTGAACAGGCTAAGACAAAGAACCAATGTGAATTTATGAGTCACCCAGAGATAAGCTCACAGGGATTCCCCAGGGAAGACACTCCTTGTCTGACAGCCATTACATCTTCTAGGAGAGATGGCATATATACAAATCACCCCCATCACAAAACACAAGACATGATGTATACCATAAGGAATGTGAAGAAATGTAGAGTAGAAACAAACTGCTCCTGAGATCTGCAGCAGCTGGGGCCATGTGAACAAAAGCATGCCATGATGTTTTGCAGGACATAATCATCTAGAGCTTTAGGGGAAGCTGTGATACAAGTTATGGTACCCTGATTAAAATATTATTGACTCCAGCCAACTGTGAGACTTCCTCAAGTGTTACTCACGCTTAAACATCACACACAGACACTCGAGCATTGCAAACGTTCCCAAAATGTACAAAGTCACCTGTTACACATGACCACAGGTCCACTCCATTCAGAAGTTTCTGTTTACTGCCTGCTTCAACATGGCCAGAGTGTAGAGGAAGAGATGTGGTACAGCCTGCAGATTCGTTCTCTCTGGAATCTTCCTTCCTTGTAAGAGTCTGTCTAAAGTCTTTTGATCTCAGAGGAAAGGCCCAGTCTAATCTTGATCTTTCACTGTTACCTTCATAAAGTACATGCTAATCTGCTATTATCTCCAGAAACAGAAGGCTGATAAAATTTTCCCCAGAAAAGACTAGGTTTTACTGGTCTTCATAGTACCACTAATGACAACAAATCCATATGTTGTCCACTGATCATAATACATAGCAATGGCTTAATAATTTGGGAAGAAAGACTATGCAGGCAGAAACGCTTTACATAAACCCAAACTTCCTCCAGGGTTTCTTGCATTGGTGAGTAATACCACAATCCATGCACATGACCCAGCAAATCCTGTAAGCCATAGTCTTTCATTATGTCTGTTCACCCACATCTACTTCAATGCCATCTCCTGGGGTTGCTGCCTCATATTTCTGAGTTCTCTCCTCTCCTCCATCTCTGTTGCCTTAGTTCAGCACAACTGTGGCTCAGTGGAACCACTCTGACATCTTTCCATCTCCCCACATTTACTCTGCCCCCCACTTCAATTGGTTCTCCATATTCCAAATGCCACCAGGAAGTAGGAAAACAAAGAAAACCAAGCAAGAGATGATATCATGAAAGTGATGTCAGTGACTTCAGTCTTTAGGGGAATGCTGGAGATGTGGTAGTCATTCATCGCAACCCAAGCCATGAGCTAGAATATTTGTATTTCCACTCAGCTTAATTATTCACTAAGGCTGCCCTGGAGGCCCCTGAAATCACTTGGGAGTAAAACAGCACCTGGAGCTGGTGTGCACAAAAAGGTGAAGAGATCCAAAGGTATTGGATCCAAGCTCTAATAGTGTCTGAGACTAAATATTATTGATTTTCAAGATTTTTACTTCATTATTTGAGAATGAAATTGATTCAAATGGTTCAATGGGGTTTCTATAGCCACTGTCTGGCAAAATTGCTCTAAAAATCACCATTGATCAGTTGCTGCCAAATCCAGTGATACAATGTTTTGTGCTCATCCTCATCTCATTCTTACTTGAGCCGTTGGCTCCCTCTTGAAACGCTGTTCTTCTCCTCTCTGCTTCCCTAACATCACACTCTCTAGGTTCCTCATGCTTAGTACTAATTGCTATCCTGTTTTCTTATAGATCTATATGTTAGAGTTTATTCTCTGACCTTTCCACATTTTCTTTCTTCATCCCAACTATTCCTGCAGCTTTAAATACCCTAATTCTGTTGTTTCTTCGTTTTCTATCTCCATCCCAGACATCTCCTCCAAGCTTAAGCCTCATCTATGCAACTGCATACTTGGCATCTCACTTGAGTGTTTTTAAAACCATCTCAATTTTAAAGTACCAAAATTAGAACTTCTGCCAGTCTTCCCAACCTATACTTTTCACACAGATGGTCAACACAAGATCTGGGACTCAAGCTGATTGTTTCAAAAATTCCTATATCCAATCCCACAGCTTTCCATATAGGATACACTGTCCAGGGCCATCCTGGGCTTAAAGAGCAAAGATGGCGCCTGGCTGAGAGCCAAAGGGCAGTGGCAGTTGCTACAGGGTTTCTCCTTAATGGCTGACACGTTCAACTGATCAGGCATTGGATGCTGTTTTCCATCTGTCTGCCTAGTAACAGGCATCCTATTGGCCACTTGTGGTGTAGCTTTATGTTGATTGGCTATTAGAATGTATATCAGGCATTGGACGCTGTTTTCCGTTTGTCTGCCTAGTAACAGGCATCCTATTGGCCACTTGTG
>PVKS010038878.1:0-17629 GCA_004027875.1 Aplodontia rufa | reverse complement strand
CTGCTGTCCTTCACCCCAGCCTGCGGCGAGCGTTCTTCAGCCCTCGCCAGCCTGATGCCCCTTGCCCTGCGTGGGGGCCTTGCCCTTCCGGGACTCTCTCCATTCCTGGCTCCCACGCACCCCGCACTCCTGGGGCCCCTGCTCGGTCCCCTCCTGCATTGGCCTTCGGGACGGAACGCAAGCCCATCGCTGGGCCCACTCCCTGGTCGTCTCCTCCACTCTCGCCTTCCCTGGTTCCCTAATTTGCACATGGCCTCTCCAATGTGTTCTGTTTTCTTTTTCAAAGAGAATCCAGGGCTGGAGCGGTGGCTCAGTGGTTTCGGCGCTTGCCTGGCATCCACAAGGACGCGGGTTCGAACCCCAGCACCACGCACACAACAAAGTGTCGGAGCAACAAAAGCCACGTGAAAAAATAAATACAATAGATTCCCTCCTCTCTCTCACACCGTCCCTCTCTCTTTATTTTCCCATCTGGCGTGGGAGCGATCTTCACGGTGCAAGTCTGATCCATCTCCCTGCTTCAAACCCGCGCAGGCCTCTGCTCCTTGATCCTAGGATCCGACTAACGTCACACCAGCCCCTCCCAGCTGGGCCCTCACGGCCCTGTCCCCTCCACCAGCGTCCTTGCTCTTTCCCTGACAGCCATGCCGGCCTCTCAGCGCCTGGCACTCACTGGGCTTCGTGCAGCTGGGGAAACGCACTGCCCCTGAGCCACACCCAGCCCAGCGCTCGGGGACTCTTGTTTTCCTTTGCTTCTTCTGCCTCTTCCCCCTCTTCTCCTTCTCCTTCTTCTTCCTTCTCCTCCTCTTTTTTTCTTTTTTTTGAGGAAGAGTCTCGCTAAGTTGCTTAGGGCCTCCCTTAGTTGCTGAGGCTGGCCTCAACCTTGCAATCCTCCTGCCTCAGCCTCCCGAGCTGCTGGGATTACAGGCGTGCCTCATCACGCCCAGCTCAGGGTCTCTTTCTCAGTACAGCTTTCTCTCATCCTCCCATCCTGCTCCACGCCCTAAAATTTCTTTTGCCAGAATCCTGCCTATCTCCTGTGGAATCTCTTTCTGTTGTGATCTTTGATGGAAATCGGCTGCCTGAAGGCGGAAAACACCCCTGGGTCCCAGGCCCTCAACAGAGCCCAGCATTCCACCCTCGCAAGATCGTCACGCAGATGTTTCTTGGTGTCGGTGGCAAGTGATGGTGACCGCAAAGGGTGGCAGTGCCGGTCACAGGGCTAAAAGGCTGTGGCACTGCTGGCGGAGGTCAGGGTGGCGCTGGCCACGTGGGGGACGGGTGAGGGGAGCCAGAGGCCTCTTCTCAGCTCTCCTAAGACCTTTTCCCCTTTCTTCTGGCTGCCTAGGGATCCCATCCACTCTGGCACCTTCAGAAGTTGTCCTGTGTGCTGATGGGGCTGGCGCGGGGGCTCAGCGTGGAGCCCGAGCCTGGCCTGCGTGAGGACGCGGGTTCAAACCCCAGCACCACGCGCACAGCTGAGTGTCGGAGAAACGAAGGCCGCAGGAAAATGAATAAAAGTGACTCCCTCTCCCTCTCTCTCTCTCTGTTAAAAAAAAAAGCTAACGGATTTGCTGATCAATCTGAAATTTCCACGCCTGCTTTTATCTTTTTCTCCTGAACCCCGAGGTTTCCTGGGCACCTCTTACTTGGCTTCCTGTTCAGCACCTTGACTCGACATCCCCCAGATGAACTCTTGATCCCCCCATAAACCTGCTGCTCCCCGTGGTCTGTCCCCATCTCAGTGAAAGGTCCACACGGGAAATCTGGGTCTCGTCCGCCCTCTTTCCCCTACGTCCAGTCCCTCAGCGCACGTTCCTAGGTCTGCGTTCCAAACGCATTCTCAGTTCAATCTCTTCTTCTGCCCCCAGTTACCAAACTCTCTCCCCTGAACGACGACGACCCCGCCTGTCCGCATTCTCATGTCCCCCCACCGTCCCCAGCCTCCTTCAGGTGGCAGCCAGAATGACCCATGAAAAATGTAAGCTGGAAGCCAGGTGCGGTGGCGCACGCCTGTGATCCCAGAGGCTCGGGAGGCTGAGGCAGGAGGACTGCAAGTTCGAGGCCAGCCTCAACAACTTAGCAAGGCATTAAACAACTTAGAGAGACCCTGTCTCAAAATAAAAAATAAAAAGGGCTGGGGATGTGGCTCAGCGGTTAAGAGCCTCTGGGTTCAATCCCCAGTACCAGAAAGAAAAAATGCACACTGGGGCCTGAGGGGTGCAGCTCAGTGGGGGAGCACTTGCCTAGCATACGAGAGGCCCGGGGTTCAATCCGCACCACCTCAGCAAAAACTAGAAATCAGCCTCTCCTCTGCTCCGGAATCTTCTGATGGCTTCCGATCTACCTGACGGAGGCCCCAGGTGTTCCTGTGCCACCCAGGCCCTGCCCCGTCCTCCTCCACCGCACTCCTGTGAGCCCAGAACTTCTCTGCCTGTGAGAGGGAGCTGGTGCCTCAGGACCTTTGCCCACGCCGCGTCCTCCCCAGGGAAAGGGACTGTGAGAGGACAAAGAGAGAAAGAAGCCACAGAGCGCGGGGTGACGGGGAGGCTCGGGTCGCAGGGCTGGGGAGCTGGGTCAGCTGGGGCGGGAAGACCGAGGCCTCCGCAGCCAGGCGGGAGGAGGGGATGGGGCTGGTGACCTGGTGACAGCACCCACAGGACGGCGGAGCTGAGCAGCACCCAGAGGACCCTGCAGGTCCCAGACCACGCTGCGGGCCCAGCCGAGCAAGAGTGTGACCGCCAGTCGAGAAGCTCAATTAATCATTAACTTTTTAATTAAATATCAATTTAAAACCAGCACGGGAATCAGGCTCCTGCCATGAATGTCCCCATCTTCCCTTGCTAATGGGGCTCGATCCAGGTCCCAGGCCTCTGTGGGCGGAGGGGCCGTGGGGAGGCCCAGGGAGGACAAAGGGGCCTTCTCCCCGCCTCTGGAGGCCACAGGGACGCGTGGGACACCAGTGTCATCTCTTTCAGCCACAGATCGTAATTGTCACCGCCCTGGAAGGAGCTGGGCTCAGACCCAGGCAGCTGTAATGTCAGAGAGAAGACGTTCAGGGGTCCCCAAGGGGACACTGGCTGGTCCTGAAGGAGGGAGCTGGAGGGCGACTGGAGGCCACAGAGGACGGAGGGACAGAGGGACGGAGGGACGGAGGGACAGAGGGACAGAGGGACAGCCCCACTGGCCTCCCTGGGGCAACCAGAGTGGGCAGCGGCCGAGGCGCGGGTCAAGCACCCAGCAGCAGCACCGTCTGGAGGAGAAGGTGGCCTCACCCTCGCTGCCACCCGGAGCCCTGCGACCCCGAGGGGTTTCCTGACCGGCTGCCCCAGTCACCGCAGCAAAACCACGGCCGGGGCCTCACGTGGCTGGCGGGCAGGTGACCCTGAGCCCGCGCTGTCCAGAGCCCCGCGGAGCTGAGGATCAACCCTGGACCAGGCTGAGGAAAGTCAGAGGCCAGGTACGTGGGTCCACGCGGCACCGCGGATGGGGACGGCAGCTCAGAGAGGTCCCCGGAGGGGGCTGGAGCGGTGGCTCAGCGGTTACTGTGCTTGCCTGGCATGCGCAAGGACGTGGGTTCAAACCCCAGCTCCACGCACGCAAGGAAGTGTCGGAGCAACAAAAGCCACATGGAAAACTAAACAAAATGGATTCTCTCTCCCTCCTTCTAAAAAAAAGAGAGAGGTCTCCTGAGGTCTTGTTCCACCTTGGGTGGTCCCAGACCCCTCTGAGATGCTGATGAGGGCGGTGATTGGATATTTTCTTTAAAAAGGACAAAACCACTGGGCACAAGGCCACACGCCTATAATCCCAGGCACTCAGGAGGCTGAGGCAGGAGGATCCCAAGTTGGAGGCCAGCCTCAGCAACTTAGGCTCTAAGCAACTTAGCGACACCGGGTCTCAAAATAAAAAATAAAAAGGGCTGGGGATGTGGCTCAGTGGTCAAGCACCTCTGGGTTCAGTTCATGGCACAAAACAAAACAACAAAAACAACAAAAACCCCGCATGACAAAACTGACCCTGGCTATCCCACGCCCATCTATCTGTGCGCACCCTTGGCCGCCAGCCTGCCCACCATCGTCGCCCAGCCCTGAGCTGTGATCCTGGGCTTTCCGGGTGACTCGTGTCGGGACCCGTCACAGGGTGAAACTGAACGGTGACTAATGCTTCCAGATCGGTGAGAGGCCGTGACCGAGGCTCTGGGACAAAGGACGCAGCTCTGGGAGTGACCTCTTGAGAGGCTCCAGAGCCGGGGAAAGGGACTTTCACGAGGAAGCCACCCAGCAGGTGGGACTGCTGTGAGCCTGGGCCTCCGGCCACCTAGCAGGCCCAGCCACGAGGTTCCAGCTGCTGGTCCCACCCCTCCATCCCGGCTTCCGGGTCCTGGTGCCGTCACTGCCAGGCCTCCGTCCCACCTGCCCCCAGGTGGCTTCGTGGCTGTGCAGTGCGGACACCCATTCAGGGGACGGGCACTGGGGCCAGGTCCTGCCTCGGGGCAGGGCTCTCAAGTGCCCCTCCTCAAGCCACCTGGAAAAGGGGCCTCCCAGGCAGGAGATGTGGACGACCTGAGCTGGCCCCTTACAGCCCCTGGGTTCACCTGCTGTGAGCCGCTGTCCCTCCTCCTCCCACCCCACAAAGATGTCCACGTCCCAACCTTAGAGCTTGTGAGTACATCGCTTAATAATGCAAACAGGACTTTGTAAGAGGGCTCAGTGGCACCCACCTGTAATCATAGCGGCTTGGGAGGCTGAGGCAGGAGGATTGAAAGTTGGAGGCCAGCCTCAGCAACTTAGTGAGGGCCTCAGCAAGGACCCTGTCTCAAAATAAAAAATAAAATGGTTGGGGATGTGGCCCAGCGGAAAGTGCCCCTGGGTTTACCATCACCATAAAAATAATAATAATAATAATAATAATAAAATTGGTCATGCACTTTGTAGTCCCAGCTCCTTGGGAGGCTGAGGCAGGAGGATCACAAATTGGAGGCCAGCCTCAGCAACTTAGCAAGGCCCTGAGCAACTTAGTGAGACCCTGTCGCAAAATAAAAACTGAAAAGGGCTGGGGATGTGGCTCAGCGATTGAGCGCCTCTGGGTTCAATCCTCAATTCACCCACGAAAACAGAAGCAGCAAGCAAGCAAGGAGAGGGTGTGCCCTGCCGTGGCCTCTGCCACCTCCCAAGCCGTCAGTGTCTCTCAGCACCCTTCAGCCCTGGTCCCCTCGTCTCCCGCTTGGGTGGACACACGTCCTCTCACTGACGCAGTGAAGTGCGTGTGAGGTGCGCTCGCTAATCCAGGTAACTTGCAGCGTACAGAGGTCGAGTGCAGGTTCCACGCAAAATCAGCGCCATTGCACTGCACAGGGACGGCCATGGCGGGTCAGGACACCCACAGGGGCGTCCCGGGACCCATTCCCTGTGGGTGCTGAGGGATGCGAGTAACAGGCTCCTTCCCCAAGAAGTCCTAAAGAAAGAGAGAGCACCCGGAAACAGAGAGGGTGTGCGGGATGCAGAGCTGCGGGACCAAGGGCCGTGGAGGAAGGCCGCCCCCAGCCTCGCCCTGGCTTCCCTCATTCTGCCGTGAGGGCACCGCAGAGAGGGGAGAAACGGCTCAGGGGCGTTTCTTTTTGATACCAGGGATTGAACCCAGTGCCAGTTAACCACTGAGCCACATCCCCAGCCCTTGCTATTTTTCATTTTGAGACAGGGTCTTGCTAAATTGCTCAGGGCCTCAACAGTTTTGAACTTGCGATCCTCCTGCCTCAGCCTCCCAAGGAGCTGTTATGCCACCATGCTCCCAAGGGGCTGCTTGCCCAGGGATCGGACCCCCCACACCATCTGTCTGACTCCAGCCCCATCCCTGCCGCCAGAATCTCACACATATTCCCCCTGAGGCTGGAGGTCCGTGCCCCAACCCACTTTCTTTGCCATCTTGCAAATCCAGATCTAAGGGGGTCCCCATCACGGTCTTCCCCAGATCTGAGCCTATCTGACTTGGGGCTCGGACCTCCGTGCCCACCAGGTCCCCAGGCTGCTGAGCGTGTCACCAGAGAAGACCCGGGGACAGCGAGCTTCCTGTGCTGCCAAACCTCGAATAGGACCACCAAGGCCAACTTCCTGTCTGAGGAGTCTGAGCAGAACCCACCCCCAGCCGACAGGACAAGGACCTCCCAGGACACATCGAGTACGGCATCGAGGGCAGCGACGGCTCCTGAGTGTGACAGGAAAGACGGCGCTGGGTGCCACAGCGCCACGGGCTACCCCAGCTGCTCGGGAGGCTGAGCGGAGGATCCCTCGAGCCCAGGAACCCTCTGTCTCGAAAAATAATTTTTATTTCTTAATTTTTTTTTGGACTGGGGATTGAAGCCAGAGGCTCTTAACCACTGAGCCGCACCCTCAGTCTTTTTCATTTTTCTAATTTTGAGATGGGGTCTTGCTAAGTTGTTGAGGCTGGCCTCGAACTTGCAGTCCTCCTGCCTCAGCCTCCCGAGCTGCTGGGATTACAGGTGTGTGCCACCGTATCCAGCTCCTAAAAAAATATATTTAAGAAAACCAAAAGATAAAAATTTACAAAATAGAAAGATATGCATGTGCGTACTAGAATTCTCCAGAAAGTTGGCTAAGATATCAACAAGCCACCAGCTAAACCTCAGGAGAAGACGGTAGAGTGTATACAATGGATTTTTTTTTTTATGTTCTTCCTATACGTTTTGAATGTGTCACAGCAAGCGCGGGCTAAAAATGCAGCTCGTCTCGTCCGTCCTAAGGCCTCCACATGGAATTGCCCTCCAAGGAAAGGACTGGGGACATCCTTGAAGCCATTTGCAAGGATTGACTTTTGCTTCAAGTTTCAGGAGCGATCAACATTCCCTGAAATCAGCTACGTCCCCCTGACCCATGAGAACACATAAGTGGCAGCTTCAAGTGATAAACACAAGCCCGACCACAACAAAAATTATCCCCAAGTGCGCACGCCTGTAATCCCAGTGACTTGGGAGGCTGAGGCAGGAGGATCACAAATTTGAGGCCAGCCTCCGAAATTTAGGGAGACCCTTTCTTAACATAATAAAGTAATAAAATAAAATAGGGCTGGGGTTGTGGTTCGGTGGTAGAGCACCCCTGGGTTCAATCCAGTATCTGAAGAAATCATACCGCAAAATTCCTCTCAGACGCTGTGTGTGGGACAGTCGAGTTTACTAAAACAGAAAATAAAGCCGTGGGTTCCAGGCGCTGGGGAAGGAGGATGTGTGTTTAACCAGGTCAGGGTTTCAGTTTGGGAAGACGGAAAAGTTCTGGAACAAGATGGTGGTGACAATGACTTTATTCAACGCCCCTGAGCTAAGAACTTCAAAATGTTTGAAGCTTTAAGTTTTATATTACACGTATTTTTTTTTTTTAAGAGAGAAGGACAGTGAGAGACAGAGCTGGTTTTATTTAGTTTCTCACGTGGCTTTCGTTGCTCCAACACTTCGTTGCGTTCGTGGTGCTAGGGTTCGAACCTGGTCCTCCTGCGTCCCAGGCCAGCACCACGACTGCTGAGCCACCGCTCCAGCCCCTTATTACACTTTTAAATCCCACAATTAAAATAGATATCTTCAGTGTTCCACGGAAGATAAGAGAGCGAGGTGGGAGGTGGAGAAGAGGTGGGCCTGGAGGGGCCGGTGTCCCAGGTGGTCCGGCGATTTTTGTCTTGGATTTTGGTGAGGAATTTGGAGGCTTAGATTTGAGGGCACAGGGAGAAGTTCAAGTTTGTCCTGAAAGTCTTTCTTCCTGCGAGTTTGGATTTCTCTTTTCTTTCTTTTTTCCGTCTTATTTATTTATTTCTGGGTGCTGGGGATTGAACCCAGGGGTGCTTTACCACTGAGCCACGTCCCCAGCCCTTCTTCCTTTTTATTTTGAGACAGGGTCTCGTAAGTTGCTTAGAGCCTCGCTAAGTTTCTGAGGCTGGCCTCCAACTTGTAATCCTCCTGCTTCAGCCTCCTCAGTTGCGGGGGTTACACGCGTGTGCCGCCGTGCCTGGCTGCACAACCTGCATTTTGGGGCCCTAATAATGTGCCACCTTGACACAGGCGTGAGCCACTCTGCGGGCCAGGTGGGAAGGGAAGTGGAGAAGCCCACACAAGGTGAAGTCCACAGACAGCAACAGGGGCACCCCTGAAAATGCTGAGCGGCTGCTCTCTCCCCTCCAGCTCCCAGGCAGAGGCGAGCATCCGCAAACACGGAATGTTCTAGAACTTTGCTTTGGGGACAGGGCTGAGGCAGGCCAGGCACTGAGTCCGGGAAAGGTGGGCGTGACGGGCTGTGGAGCGGGGACCGGCATCCCATGTCTTTCTCTGCTCTCTTCTGGCCCCGTCCCAAGTCCTAGATAAAGGTTTGTTGTGCGAGGGGAGAGGAGGTGTTTCTCCCAGATCCTGTTCCCGTAGGCATCTGGCAACTTTGTCCTATAAAATCCGCACCAGGGAACCCACCGAGCAGGGCACTCTGAAGGTGCAGGTGACGTGTGTGGAGTACACAGTAGGTGCTCAGCGCCACCCCTCCTTTGGAAAGGTGAGGTTGTAAAAACCAGCCTGCTGCCAGGTTCAGTGGCGCCCGCCTGTGATCCCAGCGATCTGGGAGGCTGAGGCAGGAGGATCACAAGTTGGAGGCCAGCCTCAGCAACTTAGCGAGACCTTGTCTCAAAATAAAATATAAAAAGGGCTGGGGATGCGGCTCAGTGGTGAAGCGCCTCTGGGTTCCATCCCTAGCACCAAAAATAAAATGGAATAGAAAACAAACACAGCCTGCTATTCGGCAGAACAGTTGATATCCCAGCTCCCAGCTGAGCCAGAAACGGACCGCGGGTGTGACCCTGTCTGTTGTGGCAGAGGAGGCAGAGTGGGGAGGTCTGAAGTGCCCACCAAGGCCCTGCCCTGGCAGGGGCGTCCCCAGGCCACCAGAAGCACTGTGTGGGGGGTGCGAGGCCGGCTGGGGCCCCTGGCTGAGCAGGACTCTGTGCTGGGGCCTCCTCCTGGGGCTGCCTCCCTGCCTCCTCCCCTGTGCACCCTTGGGCTGTCTCGCCTGCCTCTCTGTGTCTGCGTCCCTTGTCCTGGCTCCGGCTCTGCCCGGTCTCTCCCTGCCCATCCCCACCCCGCCTGCTCCCTTATCTGGGTCCACTCTGCACAATTGCTGGGCGCCCATCCCCATGACAACGGGGCAGATGGAGGCTGCGATTAGCCGCTGTCCCTCCCGCCGCAGCTCAATCCGTCTTTGAAATTAAATCAGCTGTGATAGCATCGAGCGGCCAGGGGGAGGGAGGCTGGCGGGGAGGGAGGCTGGCGGGGAGGCTGCCTGCGCCCCACCCACCCCGCCCCAGGCCCCTGCCCGGGCAGAGCGAGCGGGGAGGAAGCGACGTGGCTGTGCGATCTGCGGCTGGCTTCTCGCCCGCAGCCTCAGTTTCCCCATCTGCGCAATGGGGTTGAACGGTCCCCTTGGCCAGAGGGACACGCGTGGAGGTCGTCTGGTCCCCTCCTTCCCCAGCAGGATGTGGGTCCCTTCAGCCAGCCAGGGGGCTTGCAGGATGCAGGAGCAGGAGGTGGAGCAGGTGACGCACCCAGGTCTGCGGCCACCCAGGGAAAGAGCCCTGGGAGGGTTGGGGATGGCAGGTTCGGGGCCGAGGTCGCAGAGGAGAAGGCTGAAGGTGGGAAGGGAGTTCGCAGTGGGGAGCCATGGGCATCCGAGGAGGCTGTAGGCGGAGGGTGCTGAGGTCCTGAGGCAGCACTGTGCACAGTGAGGCTGGAGGGGCCGAACGGGGAGGTTGGAGGATCCTGGGACCGGATGACGCAGGGCTTGTGGGCCACTCTGAGCACTGTGGCTTTTACAGATCGGAGCATCTCACGAAACAGGTCTTCATAGGATCCTCTGGCTGCTGAGGTAAAAATAGGATGATAGAGGGGGGAGACTGGAGGCAGGGAGGCCAGGGAGGAGAATGGCGTGATGTCCACGTGAGACCAAGAAGTAGATCCAGGCAGTGCCGTGGGTGGAGAGCTGCATCGTGCAGGTGGAACCCTTCACCCCCTCCTGCGCCCCTGTTTGGAGCAGGATCCAGGTTAGGGCTTCAACATAACCACGCCCTCAGCGGGGTGCTGTGGCTCACGCCTGTGATCCCAGAGGTTCAGGAGGCTGAGGCAGGAGGATGGCAAGTTGGAGGCCAGCCTCAGCAACTTAGCAAGACCCTGTTTCAAGGTAAAAGACAACTTAGTGAGGCCCTAAGCGACTCTGTGAGACTCTGTCTGAAAATAAAAAAATAAAAAGGGCTGGGATGTGGCTCAGTGGTTAAGAACCCTGGGTTCAATCCCTGGTATAAAAAAAAAACTAAAATAAAAACATAAACCCACGGTCAGGTCTGCCCTGCATGGAACATGCAGGAAGCTTGGGAAACAGAACAGACTCCCCCATCCCAAGTCACGGTGTCCATGCAGGCTTGGGGACGGGTGGCTTTGATAGGACATTCAACCTCCCTCACCGCCAGTGTCCCTGCGCTCGACACCCGGCCAGGACCTAACACCCCGCCCTGGGGAAGGTCGGCCTCGTTCCCCAAGCTGGTGACACAGAGCGGGGACCTCCAGGGATGATTTAACGGCTGAAGGAGACGGGAACGGTGGCCCAGCCTGGGTGGCAAACACCAGACGTGGGGAGGGAGATGGGTGCGTAGCAGGTGTGAAGCCTGGGAAAGGAGGGGAGCAGCGTCGGTGGCCCCAGCACGGGGACTCTCGGGGTCTCGCAGGTGCCCGACACCCCTGTGCACCCAGTGCCAGCACCGTGTGGCTGCCCGGGCCGCGGGGCTGTGATCGAATTTGCCCGGCAGCTGCGTCTACTGAGCAGGCCCACTGGACGCGGCCCGGCTGGCCGGTGATTAGTGACATTAGCAGGTGGGCAGGGACAGAGGTCAGGTGGTTGAGGCTGTAGCCGGGGCTTTGATGAAGTTAGGCTCGGAGCAGGACCGGGGGTTACGGTCCCACCTCCCCTGCCTCTCGGGACTCCCCTGCCCCTCTCGTAACGTGGTTAGGGGGTCCCAGCTGCTGGCTGTCCCCGGGGCTCTCAGAGGCGGATTCCCAGGGAGCCGGCACCTGGGCTGAGCCTTTAGAGGAGGCCACAGCCGCCGGAGCAGGTGGCCTCCTCGCCAAGACATTCGCAGACCCTGGAGATGCAGCAGAAGATGCCCCTTGGCTTCAACAAGTGGAGGGACAGCGCTCAGGTCCCCCTCGCAGCCTCCGGGATGAATTCCTCACTGGATTCTTAAAAATCTAACCAAACCCTGCTCTTCTCTGGGCTCGGGCCTCCGCCTGCCTGCTCTCCCATGAGGCCATCCTCTGAGCACACCCTCGATTCATGCTGTTCCCTGGAACAGTGTCCTTCCCCCTGCCTTCGGTGGCTGGGTCACTCGGCCCCGGAATGGGAGGTGAGCGACATCAGTAAGCAAATTCTGACCCGGCCACACCGATGCTCCTCTCTCCCCACCCAGAGACTCGCCAACCTGCACCGAACCGTCTTCTTTTCTGGCCTTGCCAGGATGCGGGTCCTTTATGCGGGATCAGTGGCGCACGTGTCCACACGTGCACGCCCGGCAGCAGCAGCAGCCTCATTATTACTTGGAATCGATGCCCAGGATGGAATCCGGGCTCAGGCACCTGCCAGCCGCGTGCCTCCGTTCCGTGCCTCCGTTTCCTGCCTCCGTTCCGTGCCTCCGTTTCCTGCCTCCATTCCGTGCCTCCGTTTCCTGCCTCCGTTTCCTCTTCACAACACAGGGCCAATGACCCCTGTCAGGGGCAATCGTGGGCGTGACATGGGACTAGGTTAAGCAGTTCATGGCCCCTTCGATGTCCCTGCTTCTGCCTCTGGGCCATCGTACTTGGCTGTTCCCTGTGCCCCAAATGCTTTTCCCCCTAGGTAGCCAAATGTTCTGAGGGTCACCTTAGATGTCACCTCCTCAGAAGGGCCCGCCAGGCACCACCAGATCCAAACTCCCCTGCCCAAACCTCGACCCTCCCTTCTTCCTCAGCTTCTGTGTTTCTTATTTCCTCCCCAGATTCTCTACTTCCTCACCCAGCACGTGAACTGCACAGGGTCGGAAGCCAACTGTTGTAGCTCCCGTGACCGCGGCTGTGTCTGCGTGATAGGTGCTCAGTAAACATCTCTTGACTTGCGTCAGATAAAAAGTCCCTGATGGGGCTGGGGATGCAGCCCATGGTAGAACATGTGCTTAGCATGTGTGAGGCCCTGGGTTCCATCCCCAGCACCGGTAAGTAAATAAATAAAGTCTGGGCTGCAAGTTTGAGGCCCTTAGCAAGACCTTGTCTCAAAATGAAAAATAAAAAGGGCTGAGGCCGGACGCTGTGGAGCACCTCTGTAATCCCAAGTGGCTTGGGAGGCTGAGGAAGGAGGATCTCAAGTTGGAGGCCAGCCTCAGCAACTTAGTGAGACCCTGTCTCAAAATGAAAAATTTAAAAAGTGCTGGCGATGTGGCTCAGTGGTTGAGCACCCAGTACCAAAAAAGAAAGAAAGAAAAATAAGTACTTGATGCATCTCTAAGTTTAAGGTTGTTTCCAAGTGGAACATTTCTAAAAGATCATCACAAGAGAGCCCTCAGATAACCGGAACACAGCCCGTCATTTATTGCCAGCATCCCCCCCACGACGGGGAACTCACTCCCCTGCAAGGAGTCTGCTGGAGTCTGACTTGGAGAAAGCTCTGCCTCCGCCAGGCTGGGACGTGCTCTTTGTGACCCCACCCCCTGACCCTGTGGGTCCCAGGACTGGAAAGCAGTGGGCATTGCCCAGGGAGACAGGCCCTGAGGCCAGGAGGCACTGGGAGGTCCTCAACGGAGGTTCAGGGGGAGGCCAGCATGGTGAGAGCTCCTGGGGGAGGCCACTGGGGGTGCAGGGGCCAGGCCATCATGGTCTCCTGGTGAGGACGAAGATGAGGCCAGCGGTCTGTATGCTTAGAGCAGAGGGAGGTGGGAGGTCTCAAGCAAGGCAGGCCATACATACACGGGTAACCAGGGTCTGGCCCGGCTGCCGCAGGAAGGATTATGGCGGTGGGGGAGGGTGAGACGGAGAAGTGGGACAAGGACCTCCAGAGAACGGTGGTGGCCAGCAGCCGGGAACTGATGGTGGGTGGGACTGACACATGAGGTCGGGTTCGAGGGTGACAGTCACAGTCATTAGGAACCCAGGGGATGCAGAGGAGAAAGATTATATTCTGCCTGCAGGACGGGGCACAGTGGTACACGCCTGTAATCCCAGCATTTTTGGAGGCTGAGGCAGGAGGATGGCAAGTTCGAGGCCAGCCTCAGCAACTTAGCAAAGCCCTAAGCAACTTAGCCAGACCCTGTCTCAAAATTAAAAAAAAAAAAAAAAGATTTTAAAAACGGGCTGGGGCTGGACGTGGTGGCACCCGCCTGCAGTCCCAGCGCCTGGGGAGGCTGAGGCAGGAGGATCGAAAGTTCAAAGCCAGCCTCAGCAACTCAGTGAGACCCTATCTCAAAATAAAAAAATAAAAAGGGCTGGGGCTGTGGCCCGGTGTGGTTTAGCCCCTCTGGGTGCAAAAAGCAAACAGAAGAAGATCTGCCCTTGGGGCTGGGGGCGTCGCCCGGTGACACAGCGCGTTCTCAGCATGCGCGAGGCCCTGGGTTCCATCCCCAGCACCGGAAAGCAAACGAAAAGCGACAGAAGGGAAACAGCAGCCCTGCAGAGCCGAGCCCAGGTTCTCCGGCTCCGGCAGCCCAGAGGCTGGGTGTCTGCTCGCGCTGGCCCTGGGGACCGCAGGACGGGCCCCGCTGACACACGCACACGCACCCCGCAGCCGCGTCGTCCTTGAGCTCGCTCGGTCCGTTTATTAACCATCAGCCTAAGACTGTGGCCCCAGCGGACAGCCACGGGGAGCAGGTGGCAGGGGCCGGGGTGGCCGGGGGCCTCACTTGCTGTCCACCCTCTTGAGCTGCTCCTTGCCGTTGATGGTCACCGACTTGAGCTGCCCGTCCTCCTCCACCTCCACGCGCTCCTGCCCGTTCTCCACGATGCGCTTGGTGGTCACCTTGTGGCCGTTCACCACCTCCGTGGACGACATCACGGACTTGAACCCCGAGCTGCCCGAGCCGGACCCCCCGAAGGAGGTGGAGGAGAAGGTGGTGCGGCTGCCCCCGCTGCGGCCCAGGGCGTCGAAGCTGGAGAAAGCCTCCATGAAGGCCGGGAACTCCCCGAAGCCCGCCGAGAAGGCCCCCCTGAGGCCGTGGCCCCGGCCACCGCGGTCACTGTTGAACGGGGTGTCCCAGAAGTCGAAGGAGAAGGGGTCCAGGCCACCGAAGAACTCTCGGAAAATGTCCTCGGGGTTGCGGAACGTGTAGCCCGTGTCGAAGGGGCTGTTGTAGGGGGTGCTGGCCCCGCCACCGGCCCGCCAGCTGTCGCAGCCCGCACGGTCATAGAGCGAGCGCTTCTTGGAGTCGGACAGGACCTCGTAGGCCTCGGACACCTGCTTGAAGCGCTTCTCGGCCTCCTCCTTGTTCTCGGGGTTCTTGTCGGGGTGCCAGCGCAAGGCCAGCTTGCGGTAGGCCTTCTTGATGTCCTCGGGGGAGGCGCTGGACTGCACCCCCAGGATTTCGTAGTAGTTGGCCATGCTGGGGTGCTGAGCGGGCCACGGGTGGGACGGAGAGGTCAAGAGGGCCCAGGGGCCAGGGGTGGGTGCTGCTGGAAGGAGCGGGCTCCGGGCTGGCTGTGCCCGGCGGGTTCACCTTGTCATAGTACCCGGTCCCCGGGCGCAGCTGGGGCCTCCACTGGAGGGGTGGGGGGGAGGGGAGGGCCACTGCCACAGTGGGGCCAGGCGGGGCGGGTCCCCCTCCAGAGCTGGGCTGGGAGCCTTTGTGACATCAGTTCCTGTGCTGGGGCCACCCAGAGCCTGCCACATCCACCTGCCCCTGCCAGCCAGGCCGGTCACCAGGGCAGGGCCTGGAACAGCGCAGCTCAGCCCTCCTGGGGCTGTTGGCCGAGTCCCCAGGGAGCCGGAGAGCAGAGGGCGCTCAACCCTGGGTCTAGGCTGGCAGCGAAGGTCAGCGGTGCAGCCAGGGCAGGGCGAGGGCTTCCCGGGTTCCCGCTCAGCCAGCGCGAGCTCCGTGGCTCCGTGGAACGAGGAGGGCAGGCCGGCAGGGGATCAGAAAGGCTGGGACTGGGCAAGGGCGGGAATTTCTCATCAGATCGCAGTGGCGGGTGTGTTAGGCACCGTCCAGGACGGTGCCGGGCACGCACAGGGAATCAGCGATCGTTTGTTGAATGGATGAGGCTCAGAGACGTGCAGCTACGTGCTAAAGACCACACAGCAAGCGCACCAGGGAGAGGACGTTGGACCCTGAGGCTGCAGTGGACCTCAAGTTAAAAGAAGCAATCCGTTCGGTTCTGGTGAGGACAACGGAGATCGGTAATAAGCAGAAGTCTCTTCGGTGGGTTGAACTCCCTGCCCCTCCCCAGACGCCTTTCCATTCTAACCCCTGGAAATTCTGGGTGCGATCGAATCTGCAGCTACGATTAAATGGAGGATGTGGAGGTGAGATCATCCGGGTTATCTGGGTGATCCCAAACCCATCGTGTCCTCCTAAGAAACAGAGGAGGGGCCAGGAGGGTGGCTCAGTGCTACAGCCCTTGCCTGGCAGCACAAGGACCCGGGTTTGAACCCCAGCACCTCGTACACAACCAAGTCTCGAAGCCACGAAAGCCACATGAAAAATTAAATAAAGTTCACATTGGGAGAATGCAAGGACTCCCAGGAGCAAAGAGGAGGAGTCTGCCCTGGAGCCTCCACTCGGAGCCTCTAGCGGGAGAGGTGGAGTTTGGATTTCGGGCCTCTAAGACATGAGTGTTCCTACCCGTTTCTGCTTCTTCGGTTCTTGTTCCAGGGCTGGGTCGTATCTGGAGACGGTGATTCCATTCCTACCTTCCCTCCTCTCCCGTTAGATGGAGCATGCTGAGTTACCAGCTGGGCTGGGCCTCCAGGTCTGGGCCTCCAGGTCTGGGCCTCTAAGCCTTCTCGAGGTTGGTGTTTTTCTTTTTCTCCTTTCCCCCTCCCCTGGAGCCGGCCTTCCCCTCCAATCTCCAGTCTTTACCCTGCACCCCCTCTTGTTCTCTTTCCTTCCAATGCTTCTTGGTTTGGGGGCGTCTAACAGAGGACAGCGTGTTGCAGCCAGCCCCAGACCCCAGCGGAGATGATAGAAAAATCCGGAAACACTGCAAACCCACGCTCATGTGGTCAACGCCGTCACCCCCACCCGCGCTCCCCACGCCCCGTGCCCAGTCACCAGCAGGCGCCAGCTCAGTCGCTGGGCAGAGGACATACACAGAGGCGGGGTGGGTGTGAACGCAGCGCTGGTGGCGAGAGTGGAGCTGTTGACGGTGGCGATGTCCTGGCGGAGGGGACGGTGACAGGCTCATGGTGGAAGCGGGGTTGGTAGTGATGGGAGCTGGGGGAAGGATCTCCTCGTGCAGCCATTGGCGTGGTTGGTGGCGCTGCTGGTCACGGGCGTGATGAGGTGGCTCAGCCACGGACGGCCTGATTCACTTAGCTGTATCGCAACACAGCTGCGCATCTTGGGGACATCACGCGACACTCAGCGAGCTTGCCAGCGCTCACGATCAGCTTCCTGTGTGTCTTCTCCTGCCAGGCCCCAGGCTGACGGGCACCGCTGGTTGAAGATGGACCGTGCTCGTTGAAGAGGGGAGCCAGGGAGAGCTGCTGTCCTCGCAGGCGCTGTTTGAAGCTGGTGTCGGGATGGGCAGCCTCCGTCCCCGTTCTGCAAGGTCCAGGCCAGCGTCCACGGGGTGGGGGACGGAACTCCTTCACGAAGGTTCTGCAGGTCTCAAGGCGGAGAGGCTCGATGCTCGTGCAGGGGACAGTGGGTGAGCAATCCTACAGCGTCCTGCAGGTGACGATGGCGCGGTGATGGGGCTGGCTGTGATGATGACCAGGCGGAATCATCAATGGCGTTGCTAATGGGGCAGGTGGGAAATTGCTATTTTTTTAATGGAGGATGGTGGTGAGGGTGGTTGTGGAAGAGGGGACTGAATGGTGCAAGTGGCAGGCGATGGTCTTCTTGCACCCTAGGGAAGCCAAGAGGATTTTTCCAGAACCCCGTTACTCCCATGATTCCATGTGGCGCAGGTGCCAGGAAGCACAGGTCGCACTTGCAGCATGTGACACCTGACAGCTTGCAGCAACCTCCTGCTCCGGTCGCAAGCTGCACTAGTGAGAGAACCTTCCAGAAAGTTAGGAGTCACAGCAGCCGCCAGGCACGTGCTTGAGAGCCTCTCTCTGCAGCTGCAGCCTGAGACCATCCGTGATCACCTGCTTTCCTGACTGTCGTGTAAGCTTGAGTTGGAGTCACTGCCCTCAAGACGTTCGGTGACTGTACACTTGTCATGGCGACGGCAGTTCAGATGCAGGTGAGCGGGACAGCAGCGGCGGTGACACAGGTGGCAGTGTAAGAGGTGACAGAATGGAGGCTGGATAGAAGAGTGGTGGTGACAACAGAGAGGTGATGGTGGTGGTGGTGGTGATGGTGGTGGAGGTGGTGATGGTGGTGGTGGTGGTGATGGTGGTGGTGGTGGTGATGGTGATGG
>PVKS010038877.1:0-17617 GCA_004027875.1 Aplodontia rufa | reverse complement strand
TTCTTTTAAAAAAAAAAAAAAAAAAGGCTGCTGCGTACATGGTGCTAGTGTTTGAATTCAGGTCCTTGGGCATGCCAGGCAAGTGCTATAACCGCTGAGCCACTGCCCTAGCCCTGTACTTCTAATTTTCATAGAATTTAAGGCTATTTAATTGATTTAGTAAAATCAGTTTGGGGCTGGAAGTGAGGCTTAGTGGCAGAATGCTTGCCTTGGGTGCTTAAGACCCAGGGTCAGATTCTAAGCATAGCATAAAAGAAAATATGAATATGAAGTCAATTTTTTCCTCGTATTTCCCCACCCCTCCCCGATGTCCTCAGCTCTTTTCTCTGGTTTGAGATAGGATCTATTTTGTCTATGCTGCCTTCAGTCCTCCATCCTCAGTTTCCCAAGTTGTTGGGAATATAGGCATGCACCACTGTGCCTGACCACCCTCTATATTCATTTGAAAAATTGTTCTGTAGTGGAGGAGTAGTATTTGTTTCTATAATAGTTGAAAATATCTATATTAATGGGTCTTTGCTGCTCTTATTATTTATATCGCAGAACGGGATGAGGAAGAAATGAATAAACGGGATGACAAAAGAGATATCAACAGATACTGTAAGGAGAGACCCTCAAAAGATAAGGTATTTATTGAATTGTTTATAATGTAATGATTTCTATATCTGACATAATCAAAATTTATTTTTAAATACAACATTGTCATGAAGTTGTTTTTTGTTTGTTTTTAATTTTTTTTTTTATCTGGTTTTTGTTTTCCCTTTTGTATATGAGGTGCTGGAAGTGAAACCCAGGACCTCACATGTGCCAGGAAAAGCACTCTATCCTATGCCTATATATTACCACTAAGAAAAATTTAGTTAATGAATTTTTGGTTTTTGTCACTGTTGGATAACCAATTATGTCCAATATCTTTCTCCCATATTTATATACCAAATCAACTTATTTGCTAAGAATAAGCAACAATCTTTTTAAAATTTTTGCTATTATATGGACATAGTCTGTTTCTCATTTTTCAATGGTAAAAGAATTAATCTACTTCTGCTTTTTTTTTTTTTTTTAGGAAAAAGAAAAAACTCAGATGATCACAATTAACAGGGATCTATTAATGGCCTTTGTTTATTTTGATCAAAGCCATTGTGGTTACCTCCTTGAAAAGGATTTGGAAGAAATACTCTATACTCTTGGATTACATCTTTCTCGGGCTCAGGTAATTTATCTTGTTAATTTAAAATAAAAGCAGTTTTTATTAACATTTTTTCCCCTCCCTTTGCAGGGATAGAACCCAGGGCCTTGAGCTTGCTAATAAGCAAATAACTAGCAAGATTTAGCTCTACCAATGAGCTAAACCCCATTGCAGTAACTTTTCAAGAAGTTACCTTTTGAGGTTGGGGATTTAGCTCAGTGGCAGAGTGCTTGCATAGCACTCACAAGGCCCCGAGTTCGATCCTCAGCCCTGAAAAAAAAAAAGTTACCTTTTCAAAAGAAAAGATGATAGAATAAGATAATGTATTCAGTTCCATTGGCTGGTGTTCATCTTTATTGACTTTTTGATTTATAAAAGAATGTAATACAATTTAGTTGTGAACCAGTCAAACAATTCTGAAATGTATCAAGTGAAAAGATTAAAAATTCTTCTTTTACTAGTTCTACTCATCAGGGCTGATGTATAACCTAGATCTTTTTGTAATCAATTAAAATATATATGATAGCTCCATTTTTATAAATAATATGAAGTTATTCTAGACATATTGATAGATTCTTTTTTTTTTAATTGGTTCAACATAGTCTTTTTTTTTTTTTTAAGAGAGAGGGAAAGTGAGAGAGAAAGAGAGAAACAATTTTAGTTTTTCACATGGCCTTAGTTGCTCTAACACTTGGTTATGTACGTGGTGCTGGTTTGAACCCGGGTCCTCGTGCTTGCCAGGCAAGCACCGAAACCGCTAAGCCACCGCTCCAGCCCCTCAACATAGTCTTACATACTGAAAGGGATTCATTGCTTCATATTGATACATGCATACGTAATGACAGAGTAGCTTAAACATGATCCTTGTCCAGGATCTCCCCACTCCCTCATCTCATGTCTCCTCTGTAATTTCCTCTTGTTACAGATATAAATGACCATATACTTTTTTTTTTTTTTTAAAGGGAGAGGAGGGGGCTGGAGCAGTAGCTCGGCAGTTACGGCACTTGCCTGGCATGCGCAAGTACATGAGTTCAAACCCCAGCACCCATGTACGCCCATGTCAGACCAGCGAATGCCATGTGAAAAACTCAATAAAAAATGATTCTCCCTGTCTGTCTCTCTTTAAAAGAGGGGGGGGCGGGAACAGTGAGAGAGAAAGAGAATTAATTTTCATTTAGTTTTTCACGTGGCTTTTGTTGCTCCCACACTTTGTTGTGTATGTGGTTTTGGATATTGTCCCAGAAAAGCTAGAAATAGCATATTACAGAGACACAGCTATATCAATGTTTACAGCAGCTCAATTTACAATAGCTAAATGTGTGTGTGTTGGGGTTCCAACCCAGGTCCTCGTGCATGTCAGGCAAGTGCTCTAAACACTGAGCTACTGCTCCAGCCCTCTTAAACATGTATTTTTATTTTTACTTTTTTGTTTTTTTGTGTGTGTTTTTTTAGAAAGGGGGACAGTGAGAGAGAGAGAGAAAAAAAGAGAAGCAATTTTTATTTAGTTTTTCATGTGACCTTCATTCCTCAGGCATTTTGCTGTGAATGTGGTGCTGGGGTTTGAACTCACATCCTCTCGCATGCCAGGCAAGCACTGCAATCGCCAAGCCACTGCTCCAACCCCTTAAACGTGTATTTTAGTTATTGAAATTGCTAGATTTAAATGCCTGCCTGAGTATATTTTGACTTCTCATGGAAGTCAAGTATTTCTACATTATTGATCCAACCCCCTTTTCCCTCCCTTTCCACCTTCCCTTTCTCCCCCCCCCCACCCTTTGTAGCTATAGTTCCTAAAGCTTATGTGTTAGTTCAAATTTGGTGGATCTGTTAAATGAACTTGACGAACTTTCATCCTATCTTAGGTTTTGCTCTGGATTCCGCATATGAGAGAAAACATTCCACCCTTAAGTGTCTGTGTTTGGCTTGTTTCACTCAGCATACTTTTTTTTTTTTCTTTTTCCAATTCCATCCATTTACCTGGAAAAGCCTTGATATCATTCTTTCTAATAGCTGAGTAGAACTCCATTTTGTGTGTATGTGTGTGAGTGTATCACAGTTTTTGGGTCCATTCATTGAATGAAGGGCATCTAGGTTGTTTCCATAATTTAGCTATTGTAAATTGAGCTGCTGTAAACATTGATATAGCTGTGTCTCTGTAATATGCTGTTTCTAGCTCTTCTGGGACAATACCCAGGAGTGGGATAGCTGGGTCGTATGGTGGTTCTATCCCTATTTTTTTTAGAAATCTCCACACTGCTTTCCAGAGTGTGACTGTACCCGTTTACAGTCCTACCAACATCATGTTAGTGTTCCTTTCTTCCCACAACCCCTCCTGCATCTGTTATTGTTCATCTTTTTCCTCTTTTCCATTCTCATTGAAGTGAGGTGGAATCTCAGTGCATTTTTAATTTGCATTTCTCTGATTGCTAGTGATGCAGAACACTTTCTCTTATATCTATTTGCTTTTTGAACTTCTCTGTGGAGAAATTTCTGTTTAGTCAGATAGCCCATTTATTAATTGGAGTGTTTGTGTTTTTGGTGTTTTTTTTGAGTTCTTTGTATATTCTAAATAGTAGCCAACTGTCAGAGAGGTAGCAGGCCATGATTTTCTCCCATTAGACACCTTTTTTAATTTTCTAAATATCCTGGACATTCTACCATGAAAATAAAGACCTACCTCACTGCTATAGCTGCATAGTATTCCATTATATAGATGTACAATTTACTCCACTACTCTCTTACTGCTTGTGGTTTTCATATTTTGAAGTTATAAACTATGCCATAACAAATCTCCCCTTTTTTACATTTATTTTAATACCTTTTTTACATTTATTTTAATGTATATGTTAGTGTTTCTATTAATTTCATATTAGCAGTTCAGTTTTCTTCAATTAATGACATGGATCTTAGATTTATACAGAGGACCCTTAAAAGTCAACTGTTCTGGGGCTAGAGCGGTGGCTCAGCGGTTATGGTGCTTGCCTGGCATGTACAAGTGCGTCGCGAGTTCAAACCCCAGCGTCACGTACACAACAAAGTGTCTGAGGAATGAAGTCACATGAAAAACTAAATAAAATCACTTTTCTTTTTCTCTCTCTCTCACTGTCCCCTCTTTCTTTAAAAAAAAAAAGTCAATTGTTCTAATTGAGTGAAAATGGATACCTGAGGAAGCAGTTCCATGGATGTTCTTCATTTGTAAAAATTAGAACACAAGTGTTCAAGGAGAATCAAGCATTTTGATCTTATTAATATATTTGCTTGTGTCTAGGTAAAGAAGCTTCTTAATAAAGTAGTTCTCCGTGAATCTTGCTTTTATCGGAAATTAACAGACACCTCAAAAGATGAAGAAAACCATGAGGAGTCTGAATCATTACAGGAAGATATGCTAGGTTTGATATCTTGCTTTTTAAAAAATATATTATTCATTAGTTAAAGAAAAAAGTCTTACTAAAATACGATGTCTTTTATTATAGGAAATAGGTTGTTATTGCCAACACCAACAGTAAAACAGGAGTCAAAGGATGCTGAAGAAAATGTAGGACTCATTGTGTATAATGGTGCAATGGTTGATGTAGGAAGCCTCTTGCAAAAATTGGAAAAGAGTGAAAAAGTAAGAGCTGAAGTAGAACAGAAACTACAGTTACTGGAAGAAAAAACAGGTGAGGAACAACATGGATATGTTAGTACTTTAATTTTTTATTTTTGATACCAGGGATTGAACCTAGGTGCACGTAACCACTCAGCCACATCCACTGCCTTGCTAAGTTGCTGAGGATGGCTTTGAACTGATGTGCCACTGCATCTGGCTGCATTAGTACTTTTTAAAACCTTGTTGTTTTGTATGTACGTGCATATATGTACACATGTCCATACACATACCTCACATTTTAGTCTATAGAATGTCTAACTCTATTTCAAGTCTCTTTCTGCTGCAGGTCATAAAATTGCTTAGTTTTTAAGAATTTTCGTTGTTCGGCTGGTCATGGTGGCACATGCCTGTAGTTCCAATAAGTAGGGAGGCTGCTACAGGAGGATCACCAGTTTTGGGCAAAAGTAGGGCTGCGTAGTAAGACCCTATCTCAAATTAAAACTGAAATGGGCTGGGGATGTAGTTCAGTGGATTTTAGTTGTTCATGTGCATTCTCAGATTCACTTGATATTCTTTTGTACCCTTTCGGATCTCTCCTAGTTCCAAT
Organism: Aplodontia rufa; assembly: GCA_004027875.1. Classification (NCBI taxonomy): domain Eukaryota; kingdom Metazoa; phylum Chordata; class Mammalia; order Rodentia; family Aplodontiidae; genus Aplodontia; species Aplodontia rufa. The sequence continues at coordinate 12,235 of PVKS010038877.1, read as the reverse complement.
TACTTTTTACCAGTATCAGTTTTCTCTAATTTGTGCAATCATCCAAAAATTGAGCCTGGGTTTAGAAATAATACTACTTAATTTCAATAAGATCAGTATTGGCATTATGCTTTATGTAATTAATAAAGTTGACATTTATGGACATTTTAAAGAATTGTATCTACTTTTTATTTTCACAGCTTAACTATTTTTAACCTCAAGCTATACTGCAAATTATGGGAGTTAAAGTATTGTATTTTGGATTTTTTTAACAGATGAAGATGAAAAAACCATATTAAATTTGGAGAATTCCAACAAAAGCCTCTCTGGTGAACTCCGAGATGTTAAAAAGGACCTTAGTCAATTACAGGAAAACTTAAAAGTTTCAGAAAACATGAATTTGCAATTTGAAAACCAACTGAATAAGACAATCAGAAACTTGTCTACAGTAATGGATGAAATCCACACTGTTCTAAGAAAGGTTTGAAGTTTTGTACTTTCAACATTTTCAGGGTTTATTTAAATTTTAAAAACTTTTTGGCATTTTAAACATATTTTTAATGTTATTTCAACTCTTAGTAAATTTTTCCCAGAAGCTAATAATGTTAGCATTCTAACCTTCTTGAGATTAGTCCCAAAAGTAATTCCCCAAAGATTGTTTTTCTAAAATTCAATGAGGAATATCAGTGTGGTTTATGTGTACAGATTGCCTGAAGGAAATGTTAAGCTGGGGTGTAGCCCAATGGTGGAGTATATGCTTATTAACATTGTATGAGACCCTGGGTTTTATCCCCAGCACCACAAAATTTATTTGTATTTCTTTCTGAACTAAAGAGTAGTTTTGAACAAAGGACATAAAACCATTCATTTCTTTAAAACCATGTATTGTGATGCAGAATTTAGGAAAACTCTTTGGCATCAAGATGCTAAAATTAGGGGCTAGAGCAGTGGCTCAGCGGTTACGGCACTTGCCTGACATGTGCGAGGATGTATGCACATGAAAAACTAAATAAAATTGATTCTCTCTCTCTCTCTCTCTCTCTCCCTCCTTAAAAAAAAAAGTTAAAGTTTATTAGTTTTTTTGTTTTGGTTTTTTTAAAGAGGGTCAGTGAGAGAGACAGAGAAAGAGGGAATCAATTTTATTTAGTTTTTCATGTGACCCTTGTTGCTCCAACACTTTGCCATGTTTGTGGTGCTGGGGTTCGAACCCCCATCCTCATGCATGCCAGGCATACACCATAACCACTGAGCCATGTTCCAGCCCCCAATTTATTGGTATTATTTTTCACTAGAAAAAGTTTCGTAACTGAATTCCATTATAAACTAACTTCAGAGTAACATTTAAGAAAATCTAATAAAATGTACCTTTTCTTTATCTATTGTTTTATAGGATAATGTAAAGAATGAAGATAAAGATCAGAAATCCAAGGAGAATGGTGCAAATGTATGATAAAATTCGTGTCGTGATGAGAAATGGTGTTAAATAATGTAATATATAAAAATCATGATACAAGAATGTTTGAAGGTGATGCATGTTTTAGTAGTATAAATTCTGTTAGTTCAAATGATGTATAAAGTTTTATGAATGTGAGTCTGCTTTTGAAAATTGCTTGTAATTTCTAGCAAATTATTAAACACTCCTTGAGTGAAATAATTTTGCATTGCAAAATGTTTTAGGATGAACTTTGTTATAGTTTTAACCCAAATAAAGTTCATCAATTTAATTGACATTATTTAATTACCAAATGTCTTTTATTAAAATGCCTAAAATTTTTTTTATTTATGGAAATATTATTAGCCCTTTAATTTTATAGTCCATCTTTTAAAAATTCACTATAAATTGTAAAATAGCATTGTTTAATTTTTGCAAGTTTGGACCAGAAATTTTTTTTACTTTTCACCAAAAATCCCCTCTTAATTATCAGTTCTAAGAGCACTTAATTAAAAATTCAGTTGATCCAAAAGACAGTATATCAAAAACTAAGAAAGCAATAGATAACAAGTATTGGTATTATATTTGTTAGGTTTTACATGAAATTCATAGACCTGATTTTTGTGTGTGTGTGTGTGTGTGTATGCGCGCGCGTGCGGGCCAAGACCTGGGCATGAACCAGTGACCATAGACCTTAATGTTAATTTTAACTGTTTTCAGTTAATTGTTCTACTTTCCCAGAGTAGCACTTCGATTACTTTTAATTATGAGGATTTCTTTTTTTAAAATGCAGTGTATCTCATATATACAGTTTAGTACCAAGCCAGTAGATATCACTATGATATCTTAAGTTAAATCTTTAATTAAAAATAATTTTTATTAGCCTGTGTACTTAATTCAGAGTTCTAATGGATGCTTAAGATTTGATTAACTGGTGAATGAAAAAAGAAAGAAATGTTATGTACTCTGCAACAGTAGTTCTCAGCAAGGGGTGAATTTGTCCTTCAGAGGACATTTGGCAATGCCTGGAGATCTTTATAGGCATGCAGTTGTATGGAGAGGCTACTAGTATCTGATTGCTAGAGACTAAAAATGCTGTGTAGGACAGTCCCCAGCATGAGGAATTGTTCAAACCACAATGCTAGTATTGCTCAGTTTGAGAAACCCTTCTCTGAAGGACTATAGGGTTAAATGACATTTTATCTTTATACTTAGGGAATATTTGGTTAAATCTCTAGATGATTAATTTTTTTGTATTTAAAAAAACTCATAGTGGAATGTTTTGCTGTCATAAAAATACATGCTATATTATATTAGAGTTTATTTCATTTCACTTTACTCTCTTTTGATAGAATAATGGCCAAATATTCTAAATAAGTGAATATGAGACAAGCTAAATGAAAGTCACATGGCTTTTACTAAGAAATGGATTAAAACACTTTAAATTCTTTCAGATCATTTTTGTCTTAAATTGATATTTCTGCTATTTAGGGCTTTTTTTAACCTCTCCAAAGTCACGTCACTTCTTGAGCCATATTTGTACAGTTAATATGTAAATGTTTCTTCAACGGTAGGGTGAAACCATACCTTTTTGGGGGGGTATTTTGTTGTTGTTTGTTTATTTTCTCTTTTCCTCTTTTGGTACTAGGAATTGAAACCAGGGGTGCTGTACTACTGACCTATATCCCCAGTCATCTTTACTTTCATTTTGAGACAGGAGCTCCCTAGGGTTGCTCAGGCTGGCCTTAAAAACTTGGGATCCTCTTGCCTCAACCTCACAAGTAGCTGGGATTACAGGCGTGTACTTCTGTGTCCAACAAATTATTTGGGGTATTTGTAGTTTTGCTGTTTTGGGGTTTTAACCTTGGGGTTCCCACATGTTAGGCAAACACTATCTCGGAGCTATATCCCCAGCTCTTTTTATTTCATTTTGAGACAGGGTCTTTCTAAGTTGCCCATACTGGCCTTGAACTTGCAATCCTCCCACCTCAGCCTCCTGAATTGCCGGGATGCACCATCATGCCTGGTCCAGAGAAAAATTACTTGTAAGAGTTTCGTGAAGGGGCTGGAGCAATTAAAGAGCTTGCCTGATATGTGCAAGGACCAGGTTCAAACCCTAGTGCCATGTATACAACTAAATGTTGGAGAAATGAAAGCCAGATGAAAAAAATAAATAAAACTGATTCTCTAAAAAAAAAAAAAAAAAAAGATAATTTCATGAAAATAGAAATTGAGATGATTAAATGGGAGAAAAAAGCAAGATTCATATAAAGAAATTAATTTTATAGAAAACGAGGGGAAGAGATTCTGTTTTCATCTTTCTATTTCTTCTGAATAATTATTTAGAAGTAAAAATAGCACCAACACACCTGTAATCCCAGCTATTCTGGAGGCTGAACAGGAGGTTGACAAGTTCAAAGCCAGCCTGTGTAAATTAGTGAGGACCCAGTTTATCAAAATAAAAAAGGGTTGGGAATAGGATATAGCTCAATAGTAGAATATCACTAGATAAAATCCCCAATACACACACACAAATAATAACAAAATGTGTTTTTTCTTCTTTGTTTTGTTGTTTTTAGATGGGTTCTTTCTATCCCCATGCTGGTGTTGAATTCATGGGCTCAAAGCATCCTCCTACCTTAGTCTCCAGAATAGCTGGGATGACAGAGAGTATACAGATGTGCCCAAGGCTTTATGCAAGCTAGGCACGCACTCTACTACAGCCACATATCCCCAGCCCAGCCCTATCAACAAATGACTCTTGAACAATTGATTCTTCATTTGCAAACACACCCACACAAAAAAAGCTCAATCCACATACAAAAATTAAAATGAGATGGATCAGGGGGCTGGAGCAGTAGTTTGACGGTCGCAGCACTTGCCCAGCATACGCAAGTATTCGAGTTCAAACCCCAGTACCACATACACAATGGAGTCGTGGAGCAACGAAAGCTACGTGGAAAACTAGATAAAAAATTGATTCTCTCTTTCTCTCTCACTCTCTCTCACTATCCCTCTTTCTTTAAAAAAAAATTAAAAATGAAAAGGATCATAGATCTAAATCTTAAATATAATTTTTCTAGAAGAAAATACAGGACAAAATCATAGGTGTTGCCCACTTGTAGAGCATATACTTATTGGTATGTGCCAGACCCTGGGTTCAATCCCCAACACCAGAAGAAAAAAATTAAAAAATACATAACAAATTTTGTAATCCTAGTTAGGTGAAGATCTTTTAGATAGGTTACACCCAAAACACAAACAGTACATTAAGGCTCAGCAGGTACGGCGCTCGCCTGGCATGCACTAGGACGAAGCTTTTTTTTTTTTTTTTGGTCAGAGCAACAAAAACCACATGAAAAACTAAATAAAATTGATTCTCTCACTGTCTCTTTCTCTTAAAAAAAAAATCTTGAACTAGACTATTAATACTACATTAATAATTTCTGTGGGGGCTAGTGCTAGGATTGTACCCAGAGCCTTTGCATCCTATGCAAGCACTCTTTATTTATTTTTTTTGTAAAGAAAGAAAGAGGGCTGGAGCTGTGGCCCAGTGGTTACAGCGCTTGCCCGGCATGCGCAAGTACCCGGGTTCAAACCCCAGCAACCATGTATACAACCAAGTGTCAGAGGAATCAAAGCCATGTGAAAAACTCAATAAAAATTGATTCTCTCCCTCACTATCCTTCTCTCTTAAAAAAAAAAAAAAAAACACAAAAACGAGGGGAACACAGAAAGAGAGAAGCAATCTTTATTTAGTTTTTCATATGACTTTCATTCCTCACACACTTCGTTGTGTACGTGGTGCTGGGGTTTGAACTCTCGTCCTCGAGCTTGCTGGTCAAGCTCCGTAACCGCTAAGCCACTGCTCCAGCCCTGTAGGCAAGCACTCTTATCACTGAACTATATTCTCAGCGCTAATGCTGGCCTTAGAGTCCGTTTCTATATCCTCTCAGGTAGAGTTGACCAAATGATTTAAGCAGATAATACACTAGATCTATGATAACATTAATTACACTTTCCTAGGGTATATGTGTGTGTGTGTGTGTGTATCTGTGTGTTACTAGAAATTGAACCCAGGGCCTCAGGTGTGCCAGGCAGATCTTTTTCTATTGATCTTCATCCCTAGCCCTTTCTTAACCTTTTTATGTTCTGGATGCCTGGCTTTATATTCCTTTCTGGAGGCCCGGTTTTGTATTTCAAATATCAATTTGAGAAATCAAAATCAACTTTATTTAGGTTTTCATCTGGCCTTTGTTTCTCAGACACTTGGTTGTGTATGTGGTGCTGGGGTTGGAACTCAGGTCCTTGAACATGCCAGGCAAGTACTCCAACAACTGAGCCACTGCTCCAGCCCCCAGATTATATTTCTTTCTTTCTTTTAAAAAGAGAGGGACAGTGAGAGATAGAGAGGTAGAATCAATTTTATTTAGTTTTTCATGTGGCTTTCATTGCTTCAACACTTTGTGTACCTGGTGCTAGGGTTCAAACTCTCGTCCTTGCACATGCCATGTAAGCACTGTAACAGCTGAGCCACCCATACCAGCCCCCTAGTTTTATATTTCTAATGCTTGGTTTACTTACCATAATAGAACAATTAATTGAAGGAAATTTAAAGCATTTTGTACTGAATTAAGCCTAAGCCTTAGAAAATTAAAATTACTCTTTCCCAAAATCTAATACCAAAAATTCTTCTCAAAAAAGAATTACAGGAGGGGCTGGAGTGGTGGCTCAGCAGTTCCAGCACTTGCCTGGCATGTGCAAGGACACAGGTTTGAAGCCCAGCACCATGTACACAGCGAAGTGTCAGAGCAACAAAGGCCATATGAAAAAAATAACTAATCTCTTTCTCTCTCTCACTGTCCATCCCTCTCTTTACAAAAAAGAATTACAGGGCTGATGATATAGCTCAGTGATAGAGCACTTGCAAGGCTCTGGGTTCAATCCCCAGCCCTGGGGGAGGGGGCAAAGATTAAAAATTAAGAAGCAATTAGAAAGATACTTAAATTTTTCAGTACTACTCAATGAACAAATACATTATAGATACCTGGTTTCTAATCTGTACCTGTTGTACAACTACTTGGAATTATAAATGACGAACATTGACTTACCAGTTTATTTGGAGACTACAGAATTTTTCTCTGTATATGCCACCTTTAAAAAGTTTGAGGCACTCTTTGCTTTCACTTAATGATCTTAAAATCTTAATAATGCAGTCTTGAAGTTTGGGTAAATGGATAGGTTTACTGATGAAGAAAAGAACAATCTTGGGATGGAGGGTGCAGTTTGATGGTAAAGGATGTACCTGGCATGTGTGAGGACCTGGATTCAATTCCCACCACCAATCAAAAGAAGAATCTTAAATCTGATGTAAAATGAAAGTGTAATCCTCTGGTGTGACAAAGGAGTATTGTACTTGTAGAAGAGAATTTGTGGGGACTGGAGCTCAGTGGTTATGGTGCTTGCCTTGCACGTGCAAGGACACAGGTTCATACCCCAGCACCACATATACAACAGTGTCGGAGAAACTAAAGCCACATGAGAAACTAAATAAAATTGTTTCTTTCACACTGTTCCTATCTTTCTTAAAAAAGGGAAAAATTGTGCTTCTAATTCTGAATGAAATTGATGAATTATCACAAGGAACAGTAGAATTACTTGGCACATATAACTACACCATCTTTTTTTTGTTGATAAAGTTTAATTTCACAATCTATTGCCAAAATGTATAATTTGAAAAAGCAAAGATGAGGCCACAAAGCCACTATGCAAAACTTTTGAAAATAACTCAAAGAATATTATGGGATATGTATCTTTCAGAATATTGGGACTACATTCTGTAAGCAATCTGGAGAAATGAAGAAGGGAAAATAAGTTAGCGTGGACTCACTTAAGTGGTAAATCGTTTAATAGAATTGAAAAATCTCAGGTGGTTTTGGTAGTGTAGTAATTTAATAACATCCAGTTTTAGATGGCTTTCATTTTTATAGGTTCGTAGAATTTTTATATATATTTGACCTCAACAGTTAATATTGTGTTCCAAGGAATTCCAAAAGCTATGGCAAAAATAATCAGAACTAACCAACCCAAAGTGGGTGTGGTGGTAACAGTCTATAGCCCTAGCTTCTGAGCAACTTAGGACCCTGTATCCACAAACTAACTAAATAAATAAACGGGGCCAACCTAGGGCTCTTTCCACCTTAATTTAAATTAATTGTAATTTCTTGGAAAACATTTTCTCAGTCACACACCTGTAATCCCAGTGATTTGGGAGGCTGAGGCAGGAGGATTTAAAGTTCACAAAAGGGCTGTGTGTGTCATTCAAGTGGTTAAGCGCCCCTGGGTACAAAAAAAAAAGTGAAGACACTGAAGTGGATGAACAAGGCCAAGTTGTACAGGTTAGCCAGTGCCTGTAATCTGCCCTGTCTGCAACCTCAGATCTCATAATAGCACCAGTGTCTTACCATATAATCACACCTCACCTCTGGCATACATTCAACATATCAGCAATTGTATAGCCTTAGACCATTCTTTCTACAAACTCTGAAGAAGTAGCCAGGGACCTTTCCTAAGGTGCCAGGCTGTGGGGACTTTTGCCAGAAGTGTACTCAGAACAAAAGACAAAGATTCTTTTTACATTTTTAGTGAATCTTAATATCTATATTCAGCATCAGTGAGGACAAGTAAACACACGCCCACAGACAATGGGCACTTGAAAAGATTTCAACTCTGAAAGCGACTTCCTATGTTTTAGTTGAAGGGAAAATTTCAAGTGTCTTGAGTCCCATGGTCCACCAGAACTTTAGAAGAAATCAAAAGGATAAATAGGAATTATTTCTGCCACAATGACAATTGTGTTGTACCTTACTGCAGAGCTGGTCACTTCTTTCTGGTAAGAAGGTAATATGTATAAAGTAAAACTTTCAGAAATGGCTAATTGCAGGGCTGGAGCGGTGGCCTTGGCGGTTACGGTGCTTGCATGGCATACTCAAGTACACACAGGTCCAAACCGCGGCATCCATATACACAACTAAGTGTCAGAGCAACAAAAGCCATGTGAAAACACTCAATAAAAATTGATTCTCTCTCTCTCTCTCTCTCTCTCACTGTCCTCTCTTTAAAAAAAAAAACAAGGCTAATTTCCTGCTATAGGTATATATATTATATTTGTACTGTTAGATGGAGTTTGCATATTAGAATATGAATAAAATTTTAATAATTGTTTTAGGGAATCTACCCCTAGATAATGTTCACCAGCCATTAAAACCATCTGATGAAAATGCCATGCTTGTTGTTCACAGGAAATAGCAAAGGCATTTCCTTTAGGTACCTAAATATGTGCTGTTGACAATTCCAGTAGGAAAGGAATTCTGTTTTCAGTGATCCATTGTGTCCAGGCCAATCTTGGTAAGTTCTCTCTGATCCAGGTAATAATGATTGGCTCTCAAGAGACCCCTAGGAACTGAGTTATCTTAGCTATTTAGGAATCTAAAGACTGGCTAAAATAGGTAAAAAATACTGTAGTAGGAACTTTAACTTCCCTTTCATGTGACCTCTTCCACCCACCTGCCATACTGGAGGTTAAACACAGGGATACCCTATCACTGAGTGGCATTCCCAACCCTTTTAAGTTTTGTTTTGTTTTGTTTTGTTTTGATACCGGGTCTTGCTAAGTTACCAAGGCGGGTCTCTAATGTGGGATTCTCCTGCCTTAGCTTCCCCAGTCCCTGGGATTACAGGCATGTACCACTATATGCAACTCTATTTCAGCTTACACAGAGAACCTTTTGAAAGAAAAGGAGGGTGCCAAAAAATACCTACATGATACCAAATATAAACCAGGATTATCTAAGGCAAAGTGGAAGATAGGAGTTTGCCTATTTCTTCGTGGATGTGTTGACCTTTTTAGTGTTTGCTGGATAAACAAGCCTTCGGCTCAGACATCAATGAAAATTAAATTCAGAGTTCCAGAATACTTTGACATAAATTATATACTTAGCTATTCTTGGGTGTATAGAGGGCATATTATGTCAGATAAGATGGGATATTATTTTAGTCACTGAGCTCATTTCAGCCCCATTAATAGTAGAGTCTGAATGTATTCATTATGCCTATTCAAAGTCAATGGTTTTCAAGTATGCATTTGAATCACCTGGAAGGCTTGTCAAAACAAATTGTTGGGCTTCCCTCCCAGAAAGTCTTATTCAAGAGTTCTGGGTTAGGGTCTAAGCATTTGTATTGCTAATACCTTTGGAGAACTTCAAAACTAACGTATTCACAGAGCTCTACTCAAATATGTGATAAAAACTGGGAGATGTTAAGTTTTCTAGGAGATATTAACTCAGACATTTAGGCTTTTTTTTCTGTAGGGGTAAATATTTCTATGTTGGATAAATCATAGTATACACTGAAAAACTTATTCGACAAGTGAATGAAAATCTAGGTTGCTCATCAGAATTTATATACATATATTATTTCGTTAGAAGCTTGTTTGTTCAACAAATTTTTTTTTAAGAGAAGAAATCTTTAGTTTTTCATGTGACTTTCATTCCTCAGACACTTCGTTGTGTACGTAGTGCTGAGGTTTGAACTCACGTCCTCGCACTGCCAGTCAAGCACGGTAACCACTGAGCCAGCCCCACTGCTCCAGCCCTCTTTTTTTTTTTTTTTTTTTTTTTTTTTACGAAAGATGGAACAGTGAGAGAGAGAGAAAGAGAAGCAATGTTATTTAGTTTTTGATGTGACTTTCGTTTCTCAGACACTTTATTGTCTATGTGGTGCTGGGTTTGAACTCGCATACTTGTGTATTCGAGGCAAGCACCATAACTGCTGAGCCACTGCTCCAGCCCCAATGAATTTCTTTTTCTTTCTTTTTTTTTTTTTTAAAGAGAGAGACAGAAAAATAGAGAAACAGCTTTATTTTTAGTTTTTCACATGGCCTTAGTTGCTCCAACACTTAGTTGTGTACATGGTGCTGGGGTTTGAACCTGGGTCCTCGTGCTTGCCAGGCAAGCGCCGAAACTGCTGAGCCACCGCTCCAGCCCCCCAATAAATTTCTTAATAAAAAAATCTAGGATGCTCAAACATAGTGGTTTGTTAAAATGGTAAGTGCTCTGGGCTGGAGCGCTGACTCAGTGGTCATGGCACTTGCCCGGTATGCATGAGTACGCAAATTCATAAGCCCAGCACAACTTATACAACAAAGTCTTGGAGCAAGGAAGGCCACATGAAAAACTGAATAAAAATTGTTTCTCTCTTTCTCTCGCTGTCCCTCTCTCTTTAAAAAAAAAAAAAAAAAGGTAAGTACTCGGTAGGGAGAATTATGTAAGTGAGAACCTCCTGACTGGTTTGAGCAAGAACTAGAGGGAATAGGTTACTGGGCTAAAGAGGAAAAACAAGATCGTGATGGAAAGAGATAAATTATAAGACAACAGTTCTTTGTTTTGACAGTGGAGAAGCTGAGGCAGGGATTAGGCAGACGTCAGAAGAAATCAAGGACAATGACTTAAAGAGATTTGAATTATAAAGAAAGATTTTCATTTTCAGGTTCTCTGGGTATCCCCTACCTGACTCTTCCAAGGGACTTAATCCTCTGAACAGTGACTTTATCCCCTATGAAGCTGTAACTGAAAAAGTTGTGATCTGTCCTTGATACAAGGGAGCTTCTGTCACCACTTAGACTCTACAAAAATTGCTTTAAGGGCAGTGGCTTGGTGCTTGCGGCGTTTGCAGCACCTGCCTGGCATGGGCGAGTACTACATGACTTCAAACCCCAGCATCCACGTACACAGCTAAGTGTCAGAGCAATGAAAGCCATGTGGAAAACTCAATAAAAATTGATTCTCTCTGTCTGCCTGTCTTTCACTGTCCACTGTCCTCTCAAAAACAAAAAATTGCTTTAGATATAGGCAAGGTAAAAGAGCTGGGCATGCTTGTAATCCCAGAGACTTGGAAGGATTGCAAGTTCAAAGCCAGCCTCAGCCATTTAGCAAAGCCCTATGCAAAATAGTGAGACCTGGTCTCAAAAAGGGATGGGGAGTTTGTTCAGTGGTTAAGTCCCCCTGGGTTCAATCCCTAGTACCCTGAAAAATTGTTTTTAAGAAGGTGAGAGAACTAAGAACCTGTGAGCTATGTTCCAGTACTACTACTCAAGAACAGCAGGATTTTTGTAGGTTCCATAAAACTTTTTTGTTAGTGTTATAAAAAGTTGTACATTTGTTACATATATTTTAAGTCTTAAGTGATGTTGTACAGGACACTTTGGCTGCAATCTCAGAAGTTCTTTATGTTTTGCTAAAGGAGTTACAGAATGTCAGAATGTCATGTCAGACTTAAAACTCCTGAGGATGCTCAAGCAGCAATGAATGCATATACCAAAATTAAAAAAAAAAAAAAAGCTGCTGGCAACTCGAGATTCTTTCTGGTGATCATGAACAGAGGTATTGGCAGAAGAGTTTGGTAGACAGACAAGCTAAACTTAGCCTCGGGAAAAGAAAAGAGGCACTGAGAAGTTAATCACCAAAGCTGAAAAGATCAGACTGGAAAAGGCTCAACAAGCAAGTAAATATATTAGATTTTCTGAATATGATTGAAAAAACTAAAGTTCACCTCTTAATTTCACTGGATCCTCAAGCAATTCCTGAAAAATTCATTTTTATTATGGTAGTACTACATAATGAATGATTTCTAAAATCTACATTTAATTAAATACCTTTGTTCCTCAACTTGTAAATAAGACTTTTGTCCTTGAGAGAAGTGCATTGCACACCACAATTTTCATTATTACTTTATTGAAGTTACATAAGGCAGTCAAAAAAAAAAAAA
>PVKS010038876.1:0-17633 GCA_004027875.1 Aplodontia rufa | reverse complement strand
TATCTCAGGGATAAAATGTGGTTTAACACTTAAAGAGCAATCAATGTTATTTACCATCTAAACAGAACAAAGGAGAAAAACTATATACTTTAAATAGATGCAGAAAATTATTCAGTACCCACTTACCATATGATCTCAGCAAATTAGGAATAAAAGGGAAATTCTTCAACCTGATACAGGACATCTTTTTGAAAACTTACCACTATCTTCATATTTAGTGGTGAAAGTCTAAAAGTTTTTTAATTAAGAGAATTAAAAGGCAAGGTTGCCCACTATCATTAGTTCTATTCAGTATTATCCAGGAGGTTGTAACCAGTTCAATAAGGCAAAATGAAAAAAAAATAAATAAAAAGGAAGAAAGATTGGGAAAAAGTAGATTTGTCTACATTTGCTGATTATATGATTATATATACCAGAAGAACCTATAAAACAAATGCTCAAATGCTACAACTGATGAATGAATTTAGTAAAGCCTCAGGATACAAAGTTCATACAAAAAATCAATTAGAGTCACAAATAATTGGAAAATGAAATTTTAAAATGGATTCCATTTGTAGCATTAGAAAGCATACAATAATTCTAACATAGAATGCATAGCATGCAACACAGAACAAATAGCCTATAACATGTCTATATAGCATATGTTCTATGGTCTATGATATATATAACATAACATCTATATTTATATACACCATATAACCTAATAAACATAAGAACAGACTTCTAAGGCCTCTACACTAAAAAATATAAAGCATTGCTGAGAGAAATTGAGGAAGATCTAAACAAAGGAAGATATAATTTATGTAGCAATATACCATTTCACAGATTGAAAGATTCAATTATCATTAAGATGTCAATTTTCCGGAAATTGATCTATAGAGGCAATACAATTCCAATAAAAGTCTGTAGAGGCTTTTGTAGAAATTGACAAGCTAAGCTTAAAAATGTGTGAAAAATCAATGAACTTATAACAGCCAAAACAACTTGTCAAAAAAAGAACAAAGTTTAGGGCAGGAGCGGTGGCTCAGCGGTTATGGTGCTTGCCTCGCATGCACGAGTACACGAGTTCGAACCCCAGCATCATGTACACAGTGTCAGAGGAATGAAAGTCACATGAAAAACTAAATAAAAATTGCTTCTCTCTTTCTCTCCCTCTCACTGTCCCCACTTTCTAAAAAATAAAAAGGAACAAAGTTTAAAATATATTCTACCTGACTACCTGACTTTATGACTTATTACAATGCTAAAGCTATCAAGACAGTGTGGTATGGCATAATGATTGACAAAAGAGATTGATGTAACACTCTAGAGCCCAGAAATTGAACCTCCCTTCAACATATGGTCATCTGAATTTTTAAAATAATGACCCCATGAATCCAACAGGAAAAAAAGTCTTTTAAATTAATGGAGCTGAAATAATTACATGTTGATATGGAAAGAAACAAGGAAAAAGAAGAACATCAGCTCCTACTCAAACCATACACAAAAATTCAATTTAATGGATTTAAGATCTCAATATAAAACTGAAAGCCCTAAAGGTTCAGAAACATATACCTGACAAAGGATATATATAAATATATCAATATATATATAAAGAACTCCTAACATTTAATAATAAAATTGTGTACATATGTGTGTGAAAATTTGCACATATAGGTACTTCACAGAAGAACATATGCTAATAACTAAAGAGCACATGAAAAATACTCAACATCATTAGTCATCAGGGAAATGCAAAATTTAAAAACAATGCAATATACACATCCACCAATTTGGGGGAAAATGATCAAGACTGACAGCACCAGATGTTGGCCAGGATGTGGGGCAACTGGAACTGTCACATATTGTTGTTACTACAGGACTGTACATCTTTAGCAAAAAGCCTGGCAGTTTCTTGCTAAACTAAATGTACCCTTCCCCAGGATCCAAAATTCCTCCTAGATATTACTCAACAGAAACAAAGTTTATGTTCACAAAACGGCTAATACACAAAGGTTCATGGTTGCTTTATCTTTAATAGTTGAAACTAGAAACAGCCAAGATGCCCATCAATAAGAGAATAGATAAGCAAACTGCTCGTTCACATAATGGAACACAACTCAGCAACAGGAGAAATGAGCTACCAAGACAAACCACAAAATGTGTGAATCTCCAAGACAACGTGCTAAATAAAAAAGCTACACATAAAAGTGTACCTATTGTATAATTCCACTTAAATAAAGCAAAGCTCATCTAAAATGGAAAATAATCAGTACAATAGTTTCCTGTTATAGGGGAGGGTGTGAAATAGAGGAGGGTTTGGCCAGAAAAGAGCCCAAAGGAACTTTCTGGAGTGATGGCAATGTTCTATATTTTATATTTTATATTTATCAAAATTCAGTGAATATATGCCTAAGATTTATGCATTTCACTGTACGTAAATTTTACATCAAAAGAAAATCTGAATTTTAATTGGTGATGTGCATGCTGAAGTTTATGGAGGGAATGTACAAATATCTTCAGTTTACTTTGAAAAGCATAAAAATAAGATAGATTGATATAGGTGATAAAGCAAGCATAGTGAAATATAAATGTTAGAATCTAGACAATGCCATGCAAATATTCACCATAAAATTCTTTCAATGTTGCTGTACAGTTGAAATTGTTCATAATAAGGCAATTTTAAAATTAAAATCATATATAGCAATTTTGCTATCCCTTCAAGATAATTGAAAGAGATTTTCCTTTTAATAAAAAATACAAAACTTTTATATTAACCTGGCGCTCAATGTAAAATAATTAGGCAGGTCTGATTCATCAGACACATTAATTCACTCACACACTTAACAGTTATTTATTGAGCACCTACTACTTGCCAGATGCTCAAAAGAAAGAGAAAATGCAGACCAATCTACTCAGTAAATAATTATCTACTTGCACCCATAGTAACCTACTTGGAAAGGGATGCTTTGGGGAAATGACATTTGAGAAAGCTGATAATACACAGTTATTTTTTATGTTATATTTTGCTCATTAAAGAAGTCATTTTCAATATGGAAAATTAATTGATTAAATCAGAAATAATTGCACAAATGCTGGTCTCATTTTGAAATTGTTCCTTGAATACATTTTCAGGCTTGGAAACAGAAAAATTTCAAATCAAGGCAAGAGAGGGCCTCACGAACATAACATGTTATTTTTTAAAACGTAGATATTATGCTGACAGATCGAGAGAGCTCTAAATGTCATTTCCTCCCAAGAAGCTATTATGCACAGTGCTTGAACAGGGCTGGAGGACCTAGCAACAGAGAAGGAAAAAAAAGGTTTCCAAGGCTAAAGGGCTGCTTGTTTCAGAGCTAAACTTTAAATTGCCACGCCTGGAGGTCTTGACCAGGAAAACCAATAGCCAGCCAATGCATTAGCCTAATAACAGGTCTTGCTTCCCTGAATGAGACTGGATTTATTAGATGCATATTTTTAAACACGTGACTTTCCAATGTAATTCAAGTGACATCTTGAGGTGGAGCACAAATGCTGATTACTTTTGTACATAAAAATATTCTGGTCTATGAATCTCTATTGCATCTCTCAGACACAAAAGCAAGGTTTTAGATTAAACAGTGAGACAGAAGCTGACAATTTGCCCTCCAGAATTTTACATCCTGCATGACGCTCATTCTCAAGCCCCACCGGATGCTTTGAAACATACTTAGGCTCCAAGACTCACTTTCCCCCAGGAGATTGTCTTACTTCCTGTTTTGTTCAAATTAGCTATCAATGCTTGCATTATTTGAAAGCCTTGCTAAAACATCTCCTTTATTTTCAAGGGCCCAGAGGAATAGTCTTTTGAAATTGATCTTCATCTTTCCTTTAATCTCTCCTCTCCTTCCAAATATAAAGGTAGTTTTTCAGGGGGGAAAAGTCACAGACAGGGCTGTTTTATGGACAGAAATGGAACTGAAGAGACACAGTTGTCAGTGTTTTCTTATGTGGCGAAACAAGCATGACAGGATTAATATTTGTGGGTGCTGTAAACTTGAACTTTGAGTATTTGCATCTCATATGGGGTGAAGCCACCTCTTTTTCCCTGTTGCTTCCGTGAAACACTGATTGGTTTATATCATAGGAGTCCAGAAATCAGCTTCTCTCTTTCTCAGTTCATTAAAGTGCCTGCCAACAAAGCGACTGATGATTAAAAGTACACTATATGGCTGGAGCGGTGGCTTAGCAGTTATGGCACTTGACCAGCATGTGCAAGTATTCTAGTTCAAACCCCAGCACCCTGTGCACAATGAAGTGTCAGAGCAACAAAAGCCACATGAAAAAGAGAGAAAAAGTACATTATAG
Source organism: Aplodontia rufa (assembly GCA_004027875.1). Taxonomy (NCBI): domain Eukaryota; kingdom Metazoa; phylum Chordata; class Mammalia; order Rodentia; family Aplodontiidae; genus Aplodontia; species Aplodontia rufa. Next base: position 13,307 of record PVKS010038876.1, on the reverse strand, counting down.
ATGGTTCTTATGACCTGATCAACCTCCAATACAACTACACACAAGTGCATGCATACTGAATCATAGACACAAATGTTTCCTTTCCATAGGTGTTATGGTTTGGATATATGGTATCCCCCAAAAGCTCATGTGTGAGACAATGCAAGAATTTGCAGAGATGAAATGATTGAGTTATGAGATCCTTAAACTAATTAGTGGATTAATCCACTGATATGAATTAACTGAGTGGTAACTGCAGGCAGGTGGGGAGTGGCTGGAGAAGGGTGTCACTGGGGGCGTGCCTTTGAGCAGCAGTTTCTCTGCTTCCTGGCTGCTATGTTCTGAGCTTCTTCCCTCCTCCATGCCCTTCCACCTGGATGTTCTGCCTCATGTGCTATGGAGTCAGCTGACCAAGCACTGAACCTCTGAACCATGAGCTAAAAAATACTTTTCCTCCTCTATGTTGTTCTTGTCAGGTCTTTTGGTCACAGTGACAAAAAAGCTGATTAAAACACTATGTTTCTTTCCCCCAAGACCCTCACTACATCACTGGCTCTAGCATTTAAGTAGAAACGATAACCTTAAGGAAATATTGCTTCATGAGACAAAAGCAAAAATCATGCTCAGAACTTAAAAATTTCCATCTCTATCTGCTCTGGGAGTTCACAAAGTCTTGAGACTTTGTGTCTGAACTCACAGGAAAACAGAACATAGGACAAAGTTATAGGACAAATGCCTTACATCCCTACCAATCCCTGCCCCACAATTCCCACCCTAAAGCTGACCCAGTCAGCTGGTCCTTATTTTATCCACAGCTCTCATTTCTCCAAATGGCACTGTTGAAATTCCCTTAACAAAGAAAAAGTGTTTCTCCTACTCAGTATCACTTCAAACATCTGAGCACTGAATTTGCTAGTTTGCTCCTTCATCTTAATTCAGGTACTTGCTGATAATCCTTCATTTCTCCACTGCCTTTCATCCCAAACCATTCTTAGTGTCTTTCCAATTTTTATGCATGATCTCATTTCTATTCTTTTCATAGCACCTCAAAAAAGCCATAATAAGAACTGACTTTGGAAATCTGAGTGGTTTTTTTTTCCAGCCACAAAGTAGTGCAAAACATGATCAAATTCTTTCCTCACTATTGGTGGAAAATTTAGGAGTTTACATTTGCTTTTACAAACAATACTTTCAATCTTACAATGGTGCCTTAAGTAAGGATTCTTTTTAGTCTCAAGTGACCAAAGAGTAATTCAAATTTACTTAAACACAAGAAGGAGGAAATATTTATTTATTTTTATTTCATTGACAAATCCAAGAGTCACCTGGCAGGAAGGACCTCAGAAATGAGTCTGTTCCAATTTCCTAGGTCTTTCTTCTACATTGGTTTTACTCTCTAGCACTTCCCCCAAGTGGTAACAAAGATGACCTCTCTGGGATCAAACCCTACCTGTTTAGTCCTACCTTCTGATTGAGACATCTGTTTCTGATCGTTCAGCAGAAGACTCAAGGAAGTAGAGATGAGAAGGCAAGACTTGCCTGTCATCCCCATGCCTGGGACAATAGTCCAATGAATGCTCTGGATTTCCTCACTGAGCCCCAACAGAGTTGCCAAACTTTGGGTCAGGCTGGAGAGGACACTACAGTTGAAAGGATAGAAGATCCAAAGACAACGGCTCTGACTTCTTCTGGGACTCCTTGTGCCTTCCTATATCCAGGCACAAGAAGATCCTGCTGCTTCAGCAATTGGTGGACTTCAGTTAAGGAGTCTAGGCATGAACCCTCACACTGCAGAAACCTAGAAGACATTTGGTGCAAACAACTGTGACCTCCTGAAAACAATGCTCCCTCTTTTGTTCTCTAACCCAGAGGAGCGGATAGTCAGGAAAATATCCCACCAAGTAAAAATGGTCCTATGCAGGCCCCAGGGCACTTGGAATTTTCCCAAGTTACACCATGGAAGCAGTCAGGACAAACCACCCACGTGGATTATCTGGAATGAGGTTTGGTGGTGATGGAAGCCATTTATTTAATTCAAATTTTTAAAAATATAAATAGATTCTGGAAACTTTTATGCTTTAAGTTCTAACATTCTACAACAAATTTTTGTGATTTTCATTTAAACATAGGATAATGGCTTTAAAATAATTACCCCTGAACTTTTGCTAAAGCAATGCAACTATGAGTAAAGAGCATTATTTTTAAGACCTCAATTTGAAATGAAATGTACACTGTCTAGATTTTAATGCATCCTAAGCCACCAATTTCATAAAATTGCATCCACTTTTCAAAGCTTATATTGCCCCATGGAAGCAACCCTTTGAAAAGGGAAGAGGTATTTGATTCTGTAATATCTCCATTTAGCCAATTATAGGCAGGTTTTCACACATCATCCCCTTAAAAATATAATAAAAGCACTTTCTACTAGGGTTCTAGTATGGATGGGAAATGTTAAAGGCATTAATTTCATTGAACTACAGAAAAATTTCAGATTCAAAAATGATAAGAAAAATGAAACATTTTCCTGGTACTTAATGTAGGCTTGATCACATTCAAACAGCTAACATTTTTACTAAAGATATGATAACATCTGTCTTTAGGAAAAGCTACATAGAAAATGAAAATAATTGTTGTAGGGATGGAGGGCAGTTTCATTTCAAATGATACATACCAAGTCATAGATATATTAAGATATTCCAAACTAGAGTGAACATTAAAAACAATATTTTGGACAATCAGATTAGACAAACTTCTGTATTTTGCCCCTTTTTATAACTTTCAACAGCTTCAAGCTCAATAAATCAAAAAAAAGTGGAAATTGAGTGAAAGTAAAAATATTGATTTAAATAAGAATTGTCATAGAAGTTAAGGAAAATGAAAATGAAGATAAGATTCTAAATTCTTTTAGTTTCTAAAAATATTTCCTCTATGCTTTTGTTAGAAATGAATCAAATACATGGTTGAATGTGGATGAGCAAGGCAGAAATTTTACTTCCACCAAAGGGCAAAAAGAAAAATGTGCATAGAAACAGGAAAATCAGGGATATTATCTCCAACCTAACCCGTTGCTGCCCTTCACTCTGATTGGAGAAGTTCAGGGGCACAATCTATGCGTTGGCTAAGGTAAGGTAAAGGTAGGTACAGAGAGGACGTAGGTGGCAACTGGGAGAGAGGGCATCACCGGAAAGAGGTAGACTTTTGTCAGTAGATGTCACCAGAAAGAGATGGGCAGGTACCGGAAGGGGTCCCCAGAAAGAGGTGGGTGTACACAGGGGAGTGAGTTACCATCTTAAAAAGGGAAGGGGATCTAAAAATGGAGGTAGGCTATACTGCATTATAGTATTTAACTTTGACAGAAAAGAAAAATATAAATCTTAACACTTTCTAAACACTAGCTTGAAGTTCCTATTTGAGAATGTAGCGGCCAATCCTCAAAATGATCTACCAGGAATCCCAGTCTCCTGGCTCATACTGAATAGCACTGACTCATACAACCAATAAGATAATACAGAAATGATGGAACATGATATTGGAAGACTGAGTCAGAAAGACTTTATTGCTTCTTATTCTTTCTTGCATTGCTGACTCTGGGGAAAGCCAAATGCCATGTCATCATGGCACTCAAACAGCAACTGGAAAGGCCCATGTGGCAAGGACTTGAGGTCTTCAACCAATAGTCACATGAGCAGACCACCTTGGAAGTGAATCTTCTGAACACAATTAAGCCCTCAGACTACTACAGTCCCAACCAACATATTAAATGAAATCCTATGAGAAGCCCTGAGCCACAACTACACAGCTAAGATGCTTCCAAATTGTCAACCCACAGAAATTATGAGATAATAAATGTCTGAAGTTGCTAAGTTTTGGAATAATTAATTATTTATAATATAAAATTAATACAGAGCACTTGGGTACAGTTCAGAACTACAAATGGCCTAGAAATCTTTTGTTAAAATCAACTGATGACATATTAACTGGATGGATGATGTTCTTTCTGTCCAGGGCTCTTCGATGGTTGTCACATAGGGCTCCTACTTGGGATAACTCTTTTTAAAAAGTAGGTACTAGCTTTAAAAAAAATCAGGGGCTGGAGCACTGGCTTAGCAGTTACATGCTTGCCTGGCATGCACAAGGACGTGGGTTCAAACCCCAGTACCACGTACACAAAGAAGTTTCGGAACAACGAAAGTCAAAATGAAAAACTAAATAAAACTGACTCTCTTTCACTCTCTCACTGTCCCTCTTCTCTTTAAAAAAATTAAAATTATTTTATAATCCTTCAAAGAACACATTGTGGAGCACATGAAATTTTGGGGTCAGCTAAACTTTTCTTTACAAATATACTACAATCTGTATCATAATGGTGGTTAATTATCATTACAAGTTTGTCAAGGACTACAAATATAAAACACACAGAGTGATGCTGAATGTAAATATGAACTTCAGTTAATAATGATGTGCCAAAGTTGGTTCATCTATTGGAAAAATTATACCACACTGGTGAGGGGTATTGATGGTGGAGACGCCAAGGAAAGGGGCGGGTTTCCTAGGAACTCTGTATTTCCTGTTCAAGTTTACTTGTAAGCCTAATTAAGTGCTCTAAAAATATCTACTGGTAAGGGGATGAAAAATGGTCTCTGCCTTCAAGGAACTTTAATAATTGGGGATAATTATTTATTACTTTCCATTTTCTGTGTCTTTATACTTTATATATTTCTCTTCTAAACAGCACATAGTTAGCTTTTATTTTCTCATCTAACCTAAGGAACTCTATCTTTAATAAGAAATATTAAACCACTTATATTTATTGTTACTATTGTTAAATGTGGATTTCTTTTCATTGTCTTAAATGCTTCTTTTTCTCTTTCCTATTTGTTTGGAAGATATGCATTTTATTTCTGTTCTTTTGCTGAAAGATTTCAAGTGTAATTGCATGTTTAGACTCCTTCCAAACAACTCAAGATATTTAGAACCCCTTATCTCTTTGTTAAACCCAGCCCTAATGTTCCATGAGAGGACATATGTTTTGTTCCACTTTATTTTATTTATTTATTTATTTATTGGTAGCAGGGATTGAACCTAGCGGTGCTTATCCCCAACTCTTTTTATTTTGTGGCAGGGTCTCACTAAGTTGCTTAGAGCCTTGCTAAGTTGCTAAGGCTGGCTTTGAACTTCAGATCCTCCTGCTTCAGCCTCCTGGGTGGCTGGGATTATAGGCGTGTGCCAATGCACCCAGCCCACTTTATTTTAAACTCTGTCCTCCCCCTTCTCATGATCATTGTTGCTTTTCTTATTATGGATATTTTTTAACAGTCACTGGTTATTTAAATTTACCAACCTGTTTACCAATTTCTTTGATCAACATGCTTTCTTAGAAAGTGGTCCTTCTTTCCAGGTGTGACTTCCCTCTTAGTAAAGTACATCCTTTAGAGTTAAGGATTTCTTTATCAACTCTCTTAGAGCTTATCAAGGAAAATTTTTATTTTATTTTCAGTCTTTATAGATAGTAGTACTATTTTTTTTCAAAAATATTTTCCTATAAGCCATTTGATTGTTCTTCCTTAATCTACATTATCTCTTTGACACTTAATTCTCCCTCATTCTTTTAGTTTTCTGCTTCCTGAAGTCAGCCTGGCATATGCTGAGCATTCTTTTCATATCCTTTGCTTCCCTTTAACCTCTGTTTCACAATTTCTTGTTTTTATCTATGTAAGCAGAATTCTGGGTAAATATTTCAACCTGTGTTCCAGGTCCCTGATTATTTATTTAGCTATGTCTTATCAGTGGCTCAACTTGGCTCAGTTATGAATAAATTTATATAGTCAGATTATTGAGCTAAAATTATAATGAAATTATAATGAAAAAATTATGGGTGCATAGGAAATGTTCATGTGTGCAGTGGGGTTGAGAAGATCTGAAGGAGAGGTAAATCCTGATCAAGGGTAGTACAAAATAATTAGATAATGCCAAAAATTTTTATTTTTATATTATTATTATTATTATTATTGCTACTAGGGATTGAAGTCAGGAGTACTCTACAACTGAGCTACACCTCCAATCTTTTTTATTTTGAGACAGGGTCTCACTAAGTTGCTGAAGCTGGCCTCAAACCTATGATCCTTCTGCCTCAGCCTCCTTACTCACTGGGATTATAGGCAGGTGCCACCTTGCTTGGTTTACAATGTTTACAGTAGTAATATAAATATGTTATTTAAAGAAATTAAACACCAAAAGTAAATAAAATTAAGAAGCTGAAATGTTGTCTCTAAAGAGGGTGTTATGGTTTGGATGAAAGGTGTCCTCTAAAAGCTCAATATGGGAACCAATGCAAAGAAGCCTTTGAGGTGAAATGATTGGGTTCTGAGAACCTTAACCCAATCAGAGAGTTAATTCCCTGATTGGGATTAACTGGCAACCGTAGGCAGGCAGGGTGTGGCTGGAGGAGGTGGGCCTTTGGGGGCATGCCTTTGGGGTATATATTTTCTATCTGGTGAGTGGTGTCTCTCTCTGATTCCTGGTCAACTTCCAGGAAGTTGACCCACTTTCCACTACCACATTCTTCCACCATGATGTTCAATCTCACCTTGAGCCCTAAGAAATGGAGCCAGTCTTCTATGAACTAAGACCTCTGAGACTGTGGGCCCTCCAATAAACTTTTCCTCCTAAAATTATTTTTGTCAGGTTCTTGGGTCACAGAACAAAAAAAAGCTGATTAGAACAGAAGGAAAAGAGGTGAAATGGGGTTTGAGGAGAGGGAGCAGGAACTGATATTCAAAACAAGTCTTAGAAAGTATTTTACTTTAAACCGTGCAGAATGGAAAAATCACTAACATACAAAAAATAAATTAAAAAATGATTGAATGGAAATGAAACTGTTGAGAATGGTGCAGAGTTAAAAATCAAACAAGCCAGGCATGGTGGTGCATGCCCATAATCCCAGGGTCTCTGGAGGCTGAGGCAGGAGGATCTCTAGTTTGAGGCCAGCCTCAGCAACCTAGTGAGACCCTGTTTCAAAATAAAAAAATAAGGGCTGAGATTAGCTCAGTGGTAAAGTGCTTGCCTCACATGTGTGAAGACCTGGTTTTCATTTTCAGAGCCCCAGAAGAAAAGATAATAAATAATAAAAACTGTAAAGGACTGGGGATGTAGGTCAGTGATAAAATACTCCTGTGTTCAATCCCCAGTGCCCTGCCTCCAAAATCAAACAAATATTAGTGTGTTACCAACGGGATTTAAAGAAGACATGACAGACCTTGACCGGACCTGTGAAGTTGCCGCACTTTGTTGAATAAGCAAGACAACTGCACAAAACAGTTAGAGGGCAATATAAAATCACATATCATTTATAATACAGGCAACAGACAATAGAGGATCTGGGGGGCAACTTCAGGTGAATCTAGAACAAGATTCCAACTAGCAGAGGACCAGGACATACACTCCACCAACAGCAAAAGTATCTATCATGTATGCAGAACTACAGAGTTGAGAAGTAATAGAAGTCTGGCAGAACCAGGGAATCTGTTAGGTACTGGAAAATATCAAGTGAAAAGAAAATTAGCGTATTATCCTGATTGTAATTTGAAAGTATAATAGAAAGTAAAATGACATTCTCTAGGTACTTGCAGCCAATTCCAAAATGTTTACCAACTATGAATCTTTGATCATTATTTTGCCATGTTAAAGTTTGTAGAAAGAAACCCTTAACCAATATTTGTTTCTATATCCCATACTGGAACTTATTAATTTTGCAAAGTACAAAAGTGCCAGTGGGGAAACTCATGGTAATAAAATGGCTTGGGGAGTGGGAGGGGCGCAGCTAGAGTGGTGGCAGAGTGGTGGCTCAGCGGTTTTGGTGCTCCTGGTGCTTACCTGGCATGCGCGAGGGCACAGTTCAAACCCTGACACCACGTACACAACGACGTGTCAGAGCAACAAAAGCCACTTGAAAAACTAAATAAAATTGGTTCTTTTAAAAAAAAATAATGGCTTGGGGTTGGAGATATAGCTCAGTGGTGGAGTGCCTGCCTACCATTCCTGAGGCCCTGTGTTCACCATTCCCAGGACAGCAACAACAACAACAACAAAGTAAAATAAGATGCCTTGAAATTCTTAGCTTTTGTAATTAAGAAAATGTTATTCTTTAAAAAAAATTATCTTCCTTTAGAAAAAGAAATAAGAATTTTTTTTTTGTACCTAGGATTGAACCCAGGGCTACTTAATCTCTGAGCCACATCCCCAGCCCTTTTTAGCTTTTATTTTGAGACAGGGTCTTGCTAAGTTGCTTAGGGCCTCACTAAGTTGCTGAGACTGACTATGAATTCACAAACCTCCTACCTCAGCCTCCTGAGTCACTGGGTTTACAGATGTGCACCAACCATGCCCAGCAAGGTCTCTAGACTTTTATTGAGCTAGCTGTAATGCCAGAGGTGTCCACGCTAACAAGCTTCCTTAAAGAGCCTTTCTCTAACATTGATTTACCTTCCTCCAAGTTTTTGACCCTAGACTCAAAGTTCTTTTCCTTTATTTTGTCACTTCTCTAAAATTTACTGTGCTTTGTTAAAGATGTCATAAAAGCTGGAATTCAAAGCCACCTCTTTGAGAACCTATTCATTTCCTGAATGTCTCCCATTTGTATGTGAAAATTATGTTTAATGAACTTCTGTTTGTTTTTCTCTTATTTATCTGTCTTTTGTTATAGGAGTCTTTTCCAGTTAAGAACCGGTGAAGGTTGAAGACAAATTATTTTTCTTCCCTCGTATGGACATTTGCTAAAGATTAAAAAGTAAAGCTTTGGAATCAAGAGAAAGAAAAAGTGAAAAGAACATAGGAGGTAGTAGCCAGCCCTCTGTTTTGACCCCAATTCTGACATGGGTAAGTTCTTGTACCTCGGTCGTATCATTGATCTCATCTGGTCCCTGGGCATCCTTCTGCCAGCTAGATGATTACCATGGCAACCTTGAGGAGTCCAACTATAGCTTGAATAGTTGCACTGCAATAAATTAAAATTAGTAATATTTTCAACAGAGTCTGGATAGATTTACCATTCAAAATACAAGAGGAATGGCTTCGTTGAAAAATAAATAGGATTGCAGAGACATAAATAGCTTTAACATTGCTGTGCTAATTTGGAAACAATTCTTACTATAAATAAGTCAATTATCATTCTTATCTGTGCATTACAATAAAAGGAAATTGTATGTGACAGCCTTGGAGCCTAATTCAAATTATTATTTATATTTTAAAGAAATAATAGATGCAATATCTGAAAATATTCAAATGTTCAGACTCTCCACTATAATTAGCCCAAACATGTGCAGTTAGGCAATATTTCAAATTATTTATTTCACTTTATTATTTCACAAATCTTCCATTAAGCATCAAGAAGGCAAACTCAGACCAACCTTTGACTGAAATACAAAACAACTAGTTGGACATAAAACCTGAATTTATCTCAGTGAATTAACTTTCAGAATAAAAGTGGAAATGAAAAGATAATTTGTTGATCCTATTTCCTTAGTAGACATTTAGATGATGGCTTTTGCCATAATGATCATCGCCAGGATTTTCAGCAAAAACAAAAAAGCAACACAATTAGGTACAAGTTGCAAATGGAAGGAGACAGTATAGATTTACCTTCTCCAAACTCTTATTAGCTCCTTCCCTTTTCTCTTAACTTTCTCCATCATAAATATCAAAAAACTGAAATTGCTTTAACTTCCAATATTGTTAGCGTCGACCCATATGACACGGTTCTGGCCATGACATAAAGACAGAAATTCCTGAGCAGAGTTATTTTACCTGAATAAAAAAATAGGAGAAATCCTTTGTCCTTGCCTCTTCCCTGCCTGAAGCATAGAAATAATTTGGGACAAAAGCTACTTCCTAAGAAGAACAGCATAGGAAGCTAAAATTGGGATCACTAGATGTCATGTTTGAGCCCTAGACAATAGTTTGCACTGCCTGCCTTCATATTTCTTGTTTTGTGAGAATAATAAAAAGTCTTACTTAACACAGCCACTGTTTGCTGAGTTTTCTGGAGGTTTGATTTCTGTTTTGCTCCTCCTCCTTCTCCTCCTCCTCGTCTTCCTCCTCCACAGCTAATTATATTTGTAATTGATAAACAAGCAAAACAAGACAGTATTTACTTGCCATCTATTACACATCAGTGGTTCTCGAACCAAAATATGGATCACAATCACGTGGAAGACTAGTCAAGATTCATATTGTGGAGTTCCATGCTAGAATTTCTGACTAGTAGTCATGGATGGTTCACTTCTTTCCTTCCTTTTTTTATTTTAATTTTTTTGTGGTACTAGGGATCAAATCCAGGGCCTCACACACTCACATATGCTAGCCAAGTATTCTACCACTGAGCAACATCTCTAGCCCCCAAATTTCATTTGTAACAAGTGCTCAAGTGACATGCTGCTGCCAGAGCAGGTGTCTCACTTTCAGAACCACTGAATTACACAATAATATTTCATAATATAAAACATAATATTGCATGATATTGCACAACACAAACAAACAGTATAATATGAACATTGCACTTTCCAAGTTCCTAACTCTCCAATTTCGGTTGCTTTTTTAAAAATAAATTTCTGCCCTAGTTCAGATCTCCAGATGAAATATTCCTTAGTGATCTGCACTCCTAGTGTAAAATAAGTTGCAAAACGATCAGCAGATATTATAACTCTGCTCCTGCCTGAAGCTAAAAGATAGGGAAGGTGCTGTCTAGCACTTGCCAGGCTAGACTATTTGCCATGTCATTTCCTGGCACATAATTATGCTGCTTGCTGACAACTATTCTACTTTCTGTACTTCTGTAAATTGTAAATGACAGTTTGGAAGCTGTTGGCTTAAAATTCTGAAAAAGAAACCTTTACAAAGAGAAGCAAGGATAAAATCACGGTCAAGTTAAAGTGGTTGCTGCTAAGCTGGCCCTGAGAAGCACTGTCAAGTTAGCATGCTGTGAATGAAATGGAATTTCCTGTCTCTTCCTTGGAGCCTCCAGTCCTACCACCTAGAGTCTCAAAGCATGTGATCCACTCAAAAATCCAAATTCCAATGGAAAGACCTAGAAAGTGTAGCGATTAGAAGCCTTTTTCTGTCTGCTAGAAAAACATATAGTTGAATTTTGCACAAAAGGTAGAAAGAAAAGCTTCTACCACAGTCACGGTCAGACGTTGTCCTATACTCAGTCTGCTCCCTCTCCTCTCCAAAAGGACATGCTTCAAAAGCCCATCAAAAGGAACAATCCTTTGAAAAAGTAAATCTGCCATTTTCCACGTCTAATATTTGGTCTGCTTTGGCTCCCTTCCCAAGGAATGAGTCAAAATAATTCTTCTGTCCTAGTGACTACATGATCTAAGTGATGCTTTGTGAACTTCCTAAGGGAAATTGATCCACCAAATTCACCGATCACTTACTCCCATCGTGTCCAGAATCTCAGTGAGTGGCATAAGATGGCTAACCTGATAAGCAAGTAAAAAGTTAAGTCCCAAATCTCAGCTGGCTTAACCCAACAAAGGTCTAGCATGGTGTTTTCAAGAGGACTCTACACTACTCAGTCTCAGCCCAACTACAAAGGTGGCTGGGAAGCGGAGAACACATGCGAGGTCAGGAGAGCTGATTTCCTGCCTCCCTCCCCTCCCTTCCCCTCTGCAGCCACACCCTACCATCCCCAGGGCCTCCTCTGAGGCTATTGCACATAGAGGCCTTCTCGAAGTTCTCTTTAAGTAAATAAGTCTAGGTCCCTTAGATGGTGAGAGTTAGCAACCTCTAGCCACTAAATGCCTATAGGAACTCTCTTCCCAGTTGAGATTAAGCCAAAGTACCCCCAGACACATCCAAGTTTCCCCTGAGGAACAAAATTTCCTTTATCTTTCTACTTCTCTAAAAAATTGACTGCATTTTGTTGAAGATGCTAGAATACAAAATCACTTTTTATTTTTTATACTAGGGATTGAACCCAGGGGTACTTGACCACTGAGCCTCATATCCAGCCCTTTCTTCATGTTTTACTTTAAGACAGGTTCTCGCTAAATTGCTCAGGGCCTTGCTAAGCTGCTGAGGCTGGCTTTGAACTTGCAATCCTCCTGCTTCAGCCTCCCGGCCACTGAGATTACAGGCGTGTGCCACCACTGTGCCCAGCTCAAAGCCAATTCTTTAATTATACTCATTCTGGGTGGGGAGTCTCAAATGTATATGTGAAATGAACATGGTAAATAAACTTTTGTTTTTTCTCAAGTTAACCTCTGTTTTGTTAAAGGGGACCCTTCTAACTAAGAAACTATGGAGATGATTCTCCTACAGTTAAATTTGAGGCTCCCGTATACGATCCAAGTGCAGGGATTAAGTAAGCAGTTGGAGACGCTCAGAAGAATTACTCTGCATAAAAAATTTTGGAGTTGTTCCCATTTAGGGGTTTAATTCAAGTTGTTGATAAGATCATCTATGTAGAATGGAAAATGAAAAGTGTAACTTCCCAATTGCTTTTTCTGCTCTTTTTGCTTTCTCTTCCCCTTCTCAAAAATCATCAGGCCAGCCTAGTGCAGTGGCACACAGCTGAAACCCCAGTGGCTTGGGAGGCGAAGGCAGGAGGATTGTAAGTTCAAAACCAGCCTCAGCAACTTAACAAGACTCTCAGCAACTTAGCAAGACCCTGTCTCAACATAAAAAATAAAAAATGGGCTAGGGATGAGGCTCAGTGGTTGACTGTCCCTGGATTCAATCCCCCGCCTCTCTCTCTCTCTCTCTCTCTCTCACACACACACACACACACACACACAAAATATATCAAGTAATTTGGCTACACTTCAAGGAGATATAAAGGAGAAGTTTAGTCCTTCAGCCATCCTTTGTTTCCATTTTTCAAGACAACACCAGTATCTGGCATTTTTATTTCCAGGAGACCTGTAGCTTAGAAAGGTCTGTGGCCTATTTTTCTTATTCCAGGTCATAAATAATTCTCAAAACATCAAGTGGTATGATTGGTAGGTAGTTTTATCTCTGAAGTCAGAATGCAAGGGTCTGAATCCCAGTTCCATGACACGCACAAGAACAACAGTTTCATTCATAGTAACAAAATGGGAAAGAAATTAAATGTCAATCTGCAATAGAATGGGAAAAAAAAATGTAGTCAATTCATGCCATGAAATACTATACAGCAATGGAAAAGAGTAAGCCTCTGACACAAGTAACCGCATAGCTGAATCTCATGATTTTGAGTGGGAAAAGCCACATATAAGAGTACCTACTCTATGATTCTACTTACATGAAGTTCAAAAACAGGCAGGACTCTTCTAGGGTGACAGAGGTCAGAG
>PVKS010038875.1:0-17633 GCA_004027875.1 Aplodontia rufa | reverse complement strand
GACCATTAGTTCTCTGGGTTAAGCTGATTTTACTCAGCATGATTTCTTCCATAGCCATCCATTTACCTTCAAAGGCTGCAATATCATTGTTTCTAATTGCTGTGTAAAATTCCATGGTATAAATGTACCACAGTTTTTGGATCCATTCATCCAGTGAGGGACATCTGGGTTGTTTCCATAATCTAGCAATAGTAAATTGAACTGCTATGAACATAGATATTGCTATGTCACTATAATGTGCTGATTCTAAATCCCCTAGAAAGGTTCCCAGGAGAGGACTAGCAGGGTCATATGGTGGGCTCATCCCTAGTTTTTTGAGGATTCTCCACACTGCTTTCTTTGTAACCAATAACAGTGTAAATTTGTGGGTCCTCCTTTCCTATCTCCCCACTCTCTGGAAATTATTCTCCTACTCTCAAACTTGATGAGAATTTCACATCTTAGCCTGTACAGGTAGATATCCTCTCCCTTGTGCTCTCTCCTGTTGCCATGCGGCTTCCCCATTGACCTTGAACCTCTGAAATTGGCACATCCTCGGGACTTTTGCATATTCTGTACCTCTTGACAGACACTTCCCCAGGCAGCCCTGTGGCACTTGCTATTTCTTCCTTGGAATTTGTTCAAATGTTGCCTTGTTTACTGGCTTTCCTAAACCCCAGGGTTTTTTTTTAAAGCACCCATATTCTCTCTCTTCTTTTTACCTCTGTTCCTTTTCTTCCAAATATATTCCATCCTCTGATAGGTTACACATTTTAAAACTTTTGTTTACATATTGTCTATACCTTTAGATTGTATGGATATTTGTTTTCTTTTCACTATTCATGGACTGTCTAGACAGTTCCTGGAAGATGGTTGACATTAAGTTTTTATTGTTCATATGCACAAAGGAATTTTTCTTTACACTTTTTTTAGTACATTAAAGTTTTCCATAACTGTACAGTGCACTTTGACTTAGTCATCAATGCATATAACATAGTTTGCTCTGTTTCAATCCACAGAACTACCTCATTCCCTCTCCTCATCCTTTCCACTCACCTCATCTTGTACTCTATTGATTTTTCTTCAATTAATTTACTTTTCAATTGATGCACTATAGTTATACATGAAAGTGGAATTCATTGTGATATATTCATACACACACATAGCATTCTTTTGGTTATTTTTTTCAGCAATTCTTTTCCCTCCTTGTCTCAATGCCCTTCCTCTACTCCACAATTCTCCCTTCCATTTTCATGGAATCCCATATTTTCTCCAGATTTCTCACATAAGAGAAAGCATTCATCCTTGATTTTCTGAGTCTGAATTATTTCACTTTGTCTGTTGCTCTCCAACTGCTCCATTTATAAGGAAAGAACATAATACTATTCTTCTTTAAGGAATATCTCCATACAATTTTAGAGTACATGACTTCTTGAAAAAATTGTGGGGGATTTCTAAACAGAGATGCAGAGTAGTACACTAAATTTGATCAGATTAAAAAATGAAATACAAAAATAATTTATGGACAGTAAAATATAAATGACAGCAATTCTAAAAGAACTGAAATGCACCCCTCCTCTAATAATCCACTAAGATGTTTTTTCTAACAGGACTGATTCTAAAGTTAATTTATAAGAATAAATTTCAACTAGGAATAAAATTCTGATAGAATTTATTCTATCAGATGTGATGTCTTGTACAAGACTTTCAAGCAAATGATGAATATAGACGATTTTTTAAAAATATGGACCATTGGCCTGACATGTGGTCAGTTTTAACCAATTGTTTATATGAATGTAACCAAGGAACTACCTGATTAAAAAAAGAAAAAACAGAAACCATTTCCTGATTATCATAAGAGAAGGAGATACAAATTTTAAAATGACCTTAACTTTGAATGCCTTCATTCATCTGTGGAGGCTGGAACTAGACCCTGACCATTGAGAAAGGTGGTCTATTATCGGGTGTTAAATCCAAATATCTTGTAATGTTACACAACCTAATACTTTTTTAAGAGATGTTGTGGGAAAGTGAAAGGAGGGAGAAGGATCGGTAACTGGGGGGGGCACTCTTGAGGTTAAATCTAATCTTCAGAATCTATATACATTATATATTATTTTGTTAAAATTTGTATGATTGTTCAACAAATAAATTTCTCAATAAAAAGACCTTAACTGTCTTTTTCATAAAACAAACATACAAACAAACAAACAAAAAACTAAGAAAATAAATGTCCAGAGCAGGCAGGATTTGAAGAGCCCTTTCCATAAGATGACGTACTTGATGAGATGAAAAATGTGTGTATGATTCATGCTTGCTTTTAGAAAACGAGGATTTCCGTGCTTGGAAATTCCATGATTCTTGAATCTGCATCGTTAAAGTGTTATTTAAAATGAAATAGAAAAAATAATATTGACATGTCTATTATATTTCTCACAGAAGGACAACCAATTCCACATAAAAGTTGCACAAAACAAGCACAGTAAAATAAAGAGGCTACTGATACTTGATAAACTTGAAGAAACTAGAAAAATCTCATACCAAAGTGCATTCGTTAGTCAGAACTCATAGGTCACCTGGAGAAGCAGGACTCCTTAGGGAGGCAGGCAAGCTCCAGAGCTGTGGTTCTCAAACAGCTGTGGGCATCCAAATCGTGAGAAAGCTTATTGAGACTGAGAGGGCTGCTTCACACGTACTCTATGAGGTTTAGGTGGTCAGGTGTGGCTAAAAATGCACATTTCTAGGAAAATTCCAGGTGAGACCTAGGGGGCTGTAGCAGGGAGCACAATTTGAGAACCACTGATCTAGAGCTTGGGTTCTGCATCTTCATTTGTTTGGGTAACTGGTAAAATGGTAACTGCAACTTGTCAGCAAGGATTCTCAATCATACGACACGATAATTAATTTATTGAGTTTCCAGGGTTTCAATAACAGATATTGGGGTCATACTGAAGAATGCCTATTGGGAGTACATTTTGAATTTCTTCTCTCCCTCCTGGGCAGATGCACAAGCACCATGCAAAGAGAAATCCCAACAAGAGCTGCCAACTTCATCCTCCTGGGATTCACAGAAGACTCTAATGTGTAATACCCATTTTGGCCTCCTTCTGCCCATTTACCTGGTCAGGGTCACAGGGATCCTGCTCATTGTTCTGATTATCACCTCAGACTCCCAGCGGCACATGCTCATGTACTTCTTCCTCTCCAACCTGGCCCTGGCTGATGTTGGTTTCACCTTCACCATCATCCCAAAGGAAAACCCCGACTCACAGCAAAGTCATCTCCTTTGCAGGCTGGATCACACAGATATGCTTTTCTTTGTTTGCATGCCAGGACAATTAGTCCTGGCAGTGATGGCCTATGACTGCTTTGTGGCCATCTGTCATTACCTGCACTACTTGGTCATCATGAACCCAAAGCTCCATCAGCTCATGATTTTGGGGTCCTGGTTGGCCAGTGTCCTGGGCTCCCTGCCAGACACCTTGAGTGTTTGAGGCTGTCCTATTGCACAAACATGGAAATTTCTCACTTTTGTGATCTTCCTGAAATACACAAACTTGACTGCCTTGTCACCCTCATCAATAACTTAGTGGTGTATTCTATGGCCCTCATCCTGGGTGTTTTTCCTCATACTGGCATCATCTTCTCCTATTCTCAGATTTTCTCCTCCATCCTGAGAATATCATCAGATAGAGGCAAATACAAAGCCTTTTCCACCTGTGGGTCTCATATCTTTGTTGTCTCCTTTTTCTACAGCTTGAGCCTTGGTGTCTTCCTCAGTTTTGCAGCCTCACCATCCTCTAGAATGAGTGTGACGGCCTCAGTGATGTACACCATGGTCACCTCCGTGCTGAACCCCTTCATTTACAGACTGAGGATCAGGGAAATCAAGGTGTCCTTGCAGGGAGTACTAATAAAATAGGCGCCTCTCAGTGAATGGGTCAACGTACATAACTTATGAAGCCCAAGGAGCAAGACACTGAGAACCAGAGAGCCTGTCTCCCTACTCTGATACTCTGTATCTGTTTTATGAGTTTTAATGCAACTCATTTAAAAAAATAATCCTTTGGACTCATTCCCATTTAGGGACTGTTCAAAATGACACATATTGGATCACCTGTATACTATCTAACCATTGTAGCATTCCAGCTTTTAACCCATGCAATGACTTTCTCAATAAGATCACTAAATCTCAGCCTAGAATTAATAATTTGGACCATAACAGATTAAAAAGCTTCTGCACAGCAAAGAAAACAATTAGGAATGTGAAGAAAGAACCCACATAATGGATGAAAATCTTTGCTATCTACACTTCTGACATAGTATTAATAGTGTTCAAAAAGTGTTAAAAAAATTCAACATAAAAAATCAAATAACCCAATTCATAAATGGACAAATAATAGACACTTCTCAAAACAAAGAAGAAGTATAATTGGCCAACAAACACATGAAAAATGTTCAGCATCATTAGTAATTAGGGAAATTTAAATCAAAGCTATATTATGATTTCATCATTTATCAGTCAGAATGGCAGTCATCAAGAGTACAAATAATAAACACTGAAGAGGATGTGGAGAATGAGGAACATGGTTACACTATTGATGGGAATGTGAAGTAGTACAACTGATATGAAAATCAGTGTGGTGTTTCCTCAAAGGACTAGGTATGGGACCACCAAATGACCCAATTATACTACCTCTTGGTATTTATCCTGAAGAATTAAGTCATACTACTACAGTGATACATGCACACTCATGTTCAGAGCAACACCATGGAGGCAATGTAGGTGACCATGAATGGATTAATGGATAATGAAAATGTGGCACATAAACACAATTAATTTTTATTGAATCATAAAGAAAAATGAGATTATGGCATTTGCAAGAAAATGGGTGGAATGAGAGACTATAAAGTTAAACGAAATCAGTTAAACTTAGATGGTTAAGGGTCACATATTTTTCTCTCATATCCAGAAGCTAAAAAAGATAAAATAAAAAGGTTGAAGTGTATCTCCTGAAAATCAAAGGGAAATCAGTAGAGAAAAGTAACCAAGTGGTGGGAGACAAGCTGGGAAATGGTAATTGCTGGGGTACTATATTGACCAATTTCTATTGCAATATTGAACATATTCCATATCCCATAGATATGTACAACTATAATGCACCAATGAAAAATGTGGAGAAAAAATGAAGTTTACTTATCTCACACTTTGGGTGTCTAACGAGTCAAATTGCAATGACTGCAGCTCTGCTGAGGGTACCTCTGAGGTTATCAGGAAAAAGTGAATGGAGTTTTACCAGAAGCACTCCCTAGAGGGAGAGAAGACTTGGAGAGACAGGAAGCCAGAGAGGGACAGGGAAATGCCAATCATGTCCTAGATCACAACCACTTACACTAGTTAAGATTGATAACGAGGATGTCACTAGGTGGTGCAATCTGATGAGACCATCGTCGGATATGTGCTTGGTGAGGGACAAAGCATTGTTAGGCAGGGAACAACTATTTTAATTTCACTTGCTGTTTTACTTATCATTTGCTCACTCTTACCAAAAGACCTGACAAGAATAAGGTAGAAAAGTTTACTCTGGCTCACAGTTTCAGAGGTTCAGTCCATAGTTGGCCAACTCAGGGCCTGAGGTGAGGTTGAACATCATGGCAGAAGGGCATGCAGGAAGAAGGCAATTCAGGGCACAAGCACAGGAAATATAGAGAGATCCACTCTGCAGGAACAAACTATAAACCCAAATGCATGACCCAGGTGACCTAACTCCTTCAACCATACCCTACCTACCTACCTATAGTTACCATTTAGTTCATTCATGTGGATGAACACACTGATTAATTTATGGCTCCCATGATCTGATTGCTCCTGTAAACATTTTCACATTGCTCCACCCGTGAACTTTGGGAAACACCACATATGCAAACCATAACTTTTCCTTTGATCATTAGTGAAGATGAGTGGGTTTTCATGATTTTGTGTTTATTCTTATCCCTGCTTTACTAAAGGACACTGTCACAGGGGCTGATGCTCAGGGATAAAAAGGATTTTGATACAAATAATGCTTGGATTACTGGTTACTAGTTCAAAAAATAAAATAAGTTACTGGCTAAATGTTGATCATAGAATAAAGTTAAGTTGGAAGAGCCATCTCAAATAGTGGTGGTTTTTGTAGAGTGAGGACACATTAACAATCTGTGTATAAACTTGGAAGGGAGAAAAAAGAATAAGAGAACTGAGTATAATTGGTGGACTCAAGCACGTTGAACAGATGAGACTCAAAAAATAAATAGAAAAAAATAGAAATCCATACAACATGTTGGATGTCATTGCTTATAAAATATGGCAATGCTGATATATTACCTCTTTAAAATCAATTGATAATAATATATGATACACTACATGATACAAGGAGGTGAGCTCAAAGTGGAAAAAGAATAAATGCAAGGAAACCATGACACACTGTACTTGTCTGTCAAGGTGACAATTTCTCTTATTCTTTTTTCTCCCTTCCAAGTTTATACAAAAAATCCACAGAAGAAGAAATCAGAAAATCTCTCCCATTCACCATCTCCTCCAAAAAAAAGAAATAATTGGGCATTAACCTTACAAAGGATATTAAGGACCTCTACAAAGAAAACTATCAAACACTAAAAAAAGAAATTACAGAAGACCCGAGTAGATAGAAAAACACTACATGCTCATGGTTAGACAAAATCAATATAATAAAAATGGCCATTTTACCCAAAGCCCTATGCAGAGTCAATGCAATCCCCATCAAGATAACTATGGCATTCTTTACAGACATAGAAAAAGCAATTCTCAAGTTCTTATGGAGTAACAGGAGACCCAGACTAGCCAAAACATTACTCTATAGAAAGGAAGAAGTAGGGGGTATCTCAATACTACAGAGCTGTAGTAGCAAAAACAGCATGGTATTGGTATCAAAACAGAACTGAAGATCAGTGGAATAGAACAGAAGATCCTGAGACAAACCCCCATATCTTTAACTATTTGATATTTGATAAAGGGGGCAAAATCATAGTATGGTAGAAAGATAGTCTGTTCAACAAATGGTGCTGGACAAATTGGACAGCCATGTGTAGAAAACTGAAGCTGGATCCTTATCTTTTGCCCTGCACAAAAATTAAATCAAAATGGGTCAAAGAGCTGGATATTAAGCCAACAACTTTAATTTACTAGAAAAAGAAGTAGGGTCAACATTACAGGACATAGGAGTGGCCGGTGCCTTCCTTAACAAAACTCCCATGGCTCAAGTAGTAAATTCAAGAATAAATGAATGGGATGCAATTAAACTAAAAAGCTTTTGCATAGCTAAAGATTTAATCAAGAGCATCAAGAGAGAACCTACAGAATGGGAAAAAACTTTTGCTTGTTACACCGTGGAGTGAGGGCTAATATCCAGAATATACAAAGAACTAAAAAACGTAAACAACAAAATCACAAATAATTCAATCATAAGTGGGATATGGATCTAAAAAGAAACCTCTCACCAGAGGAAGCCCAGAAAGCTCATAAATATATGAGAAAATGCTCTACATCATTATAAGGGAAATGCAAATCAAAACTTCAATGAGATTCTTTCACCTCAACCTGTTAGAGTGGCAAAAATGAAGAACACGAACAACAACAGATGCTGAAAGGGCTGTGAGAAAAGAGGAACATTGTCACATGGCTGGTGGGACTCCAACCTGGTTCAGACATTCTGGAAAGCAGTGTCGAGCCTCCTCAAAAAATTAGGGCTAGAACCATCTTATGACCCAGCTATCCCACTCCTCGGTATTTTCCCATAATATAGAGATACGGCTTCATCGATGTTTGTAGCAGCTCAATTTACTATAACTAGACTGTGGAACCAACCCAGATGCCCCCTCACTGGATGAGTGGATTCAAAAACTTTGGTACATATATACATGGAATACTACTTGGCCATTAGAGAAGACGATATTATGGCTTTTGAAGCCAAATGGATGGAGATGGAAAGAATTATGCTGAGTGAAGTATCCCAATCTCAGAGACTCAAGGGCCAAATGGTTTCTCTCATTTGTGGAAGCTAGAATACATTGGGAAGCAGTATGTTAGATGGCCAAGCTAACAATAACCTCAAATTGTATGATTCTTTACTCCAACAAGGGGACCATCGCCTAGGATACCTGGAGGAGTAGGGTGGGGGATTGGGTGGGGGGAGGGATTAGGAAGGCTATCTAGGAGACTGGAGGGTGGGAGTATGCGGGAATCATCTCAGGAGAAGATATCTGACCTCAACAAGATACCCATTTAACTCAGAGGGTATTCTGGGGGAGAAAGAAACATGGGGAACCCAAGCAGGGCATCTATGACATGGCATTAGCCTTGGATAACTATGCATATATACATTTGTTCTTGATTGTTTGACAATGTTTTCTCCTTAATTGTAACTTCATATTCATCCAATTAAAAAAAATAAAAGTTACAAGGAGGTTTAGGATGTGAACACTGTTGCAATGTCACCACAGTACTCATCATGCCAAATAACATAATTTTGCCCAATGAAAGACAAGTGGAAATAAGTGAATCTTCTAGGAAAACATTTGCTTTCATAATTATAAAAAACAATAAATCCTGAACACAATGTTGAATTTAAGGTGCACACACATACCAAAATCAACAAAAAAACAGAAAAAGCATGGGACCCACCCAGATGCCCCTCGCTGGACAAGTGGATTCAAAATCTGTGGTATATCTATACAAGGGAGTTCCACTTTGCTATTAGAACTATATCATTTGCATTTGCAGCCAAATGGATGGAGATGGAAAAAATATGCTGAGTGAAATATCCAAACTTAGAGATTTAAGGGCAAATGTTTTCTCTCATATGTGGAAGCCACAGTAAAATCTAAGACAGAATGAAAGTTAACTAAGCTCAAAAATAAACTCATTACCTGAGTTTGACTACCTTTCTCCCAATCCTGAGTTTAGGTCCAGCCTCCATGAATTAGGGAAAACATTCAGCCCTTGACTCTCTGGGTTTGGCTTACTTCACTCAGCATGATTTCTTCCATTGCCATCCATTTACCTTAGATGGTTATACCAAGTAAGATATTTGAATAAGCTATACAGCATGTCTTTACAAAAACATAAATGTTTAAGCCTATTATCAAATATATCAAACAATAAGAAGGTATGACAGAAAGGGAGAAGGGGAAATGTTGGAACTGAGATAAAGCAAGATACACTGCAAGCATTTATGTCACTGTAAATACTATAGTCATATGTACGTATAAAATGTTCTTCATAGGTATAAGAATTATGACACTGTATTTGGTTTTTTAGTAAAAAAAAAACCCACCCAACCCACAGGAAATGTAAGGGTTAGGGGAACGGGAAGAGGGAGGTAGAGGGGTGCAGTTGTGGGGATATTGAACAAATTATATGGCTTAATTGTGTGCATCTGGGAAGTGACAATTAATTCCATAATTATGTATGACTGCAATGCACGAATAAGAATAAATAAAAAATGTACAAAAATTAACTCAACATAGATGAATTTTCACATAAACAGGGGGAATAATATCTATGAAACTGGGGGAGAAGAGAGGGAGGCAGGAAGGGGAGGAAGGAATTAGTAGGTTTATCAATGCAACTGGGAACACTTTACTCCCATGAGAAGCCCAACTATACACAGGTGGGCAGAGAAGATCAGAAAATTCCAAATATAATATGCATGTATATGCTTATTTCTATCTATAACATGGGGGTATATCCAAGGAGACATGGGAGCAGGGAGTGGTTGAAGGGTGGAGATTCTGGATTAGGATAGTCCTTAATGTACTTTGTCAATATCCATCTATGAATGAATATATAACAACAATTTCCTCCAATATGGAAGAATGTGTCAAATGAATAAAGATATAAATAAAAAACCAAGAAAAATATTCTCCACAATTTCTATGATTTCATGTTTATAAAGCTAAAATGTGACAACAGTAACCTGTACTGGTCTTGTTGGGGATGGGAGTGTGATTGGAATTAGGCAGCCATTAGTCTACCTGGAGCTGAACATGTTCAATTTCTTGGTGTGTGTTCTCATCTCTTATAATATGTTCACTTCCTGAAAATTCGCTTACTTTTACATTTAAAATATTTGTAATCCATAATTGATATATACGATAGTACTAGATAGTTTTATTTACTTATTGTAATATAGATGCGTGCATACATGCGTATATGTATATTGTTTGTATGATTTCTGAAAAATTGGGGCCTTATTTATTTTGGGGTGAATTGCAGCAATGGCTTCCAAAGGTTACTATGCAAAGAATCACCAGGTCTTTTATTGGTGGGTTGTGCTGTAAATATTCTACAACTTATCAGTATACAGTCGATCCACCTCTCACCACACATCTCTCATCACACACCTGAGACTTGTCTACACTACACCCTCAGTAGTGAGGACAGAGGCAGTTGACAAAGTCGTCGTGACAGATGTGCGTGTAGTTTGCTATGGTCTTGTCCACAGCCCCATGCTGAGTTGTTTATGAATCACATGGACTTGGAAATGGTGCCAGCTCTTATCTAGACAGAGAAGCTCCATAGCACTTGAGAAAAACACTCTTTGGGAAAGAAAATAATCAGTAGAGATCAAGTCCAGGGAGAAAGCAGCATCATGAGCCCAAAGCCCCAGGGGAAGTGGAGACAAGGCTGGTAAACAACATGATCCCAGGGATACTAAACTGGTTGCAGGCAAAAGTATCTTTCTGCTTTGATTTCCTCACTCTTGGGAACCCAATTCTCAGAGAATAGAGCAACAATAGGATGAACAATTCAGTAAGCATTTATGAAAATTCAACCTGTGAAGCCCCTGAAATAGTAAATAAGCTCCCTGGTCTTCTCACGCACAGTCCAGCTCTGCCAGGAGTGAAGGACTGGACCCTTGAAGAGCAACTATGCCTGACTATACCTCCTGCCCTTCATAAGCGCTGATTTCAAACTCTTCATCCAGGAAGGAAGGTGCAGGAGCTCAACACCACTGCAGCTGCTGATACAGGAGCAGGTAGGAGACAGCACATCTCTCTGGAGGAGTCTTGGTGACACAAGGGGTGACACTGCAGTCGGGAGAGGACACTCATTTAGAGCAGTCCGTGCAATCAGCTCCTATGTCTCACTCGACTTCTCTCCACCTCTGCTTCCTCTTATCTTGCCTCTCCTTTATGGAACCCAGTTCTGAGGTTCTCACCTACCTTGCACAGGCTGACTCTGCAGCCTTCAACTTGTCTTGAGTTTCTTACCCAGCCGTGTTAGCAACCACAAATACCTTCATTCTCCCCACCAAACATGTTCTGTTCCTTTTATATAAAAAAAAGTCTTCACTGTTTTATTGACAAAATGAAAGTATAATAACAATAATTGAGCACAGGTGAGCTTTATAACTTGGACCTAGTAATGAGAACAGAATTTCAGGGTGCACTAATTAGATCAAAAGTTAGCATTTTTTAAAAAGTTTTCATGAGTATGTTATGGTTATACATAATATTCAAATTCATTTTCACACAACAAGCATGGAATATAATTTGCCCAAATTCTATCCCCAGTACTTCTCATTTTCCTCTCTCCCTCCCCCCAGCTTCCATTTCCTCTACTCTACCTGTCCTCCTACTAGTTACTTAATGTTTTTTTAAATTGAACGCTTTTTATGTGTACATATAAAGCTGTTTTTCTTGTCCTATAATACCTTACCCATTCATTCTGTCGTTCAGGAAGATGTTCCTCTTATTCTGTGTATCAGTACATGCAAGTTAATTTGTACATTTTCCATTGTTATGTTACTGAAGCTAATAATTGTTTCTCCCTTTTCACATTTGTAATATAGGGATAATAGAAGATCCATTTCAGAGTTAAAATGGGGATTAAATGAATGAATATCATGCACAACACAATTTTACTAGTCTCTAAAATCTGATAAGCACCTCTTAATTTTTATCCTTGAATTACTTTAACGTAGTGTTATTTATGTTATATAAAATGTAGCAGTGAGGACTAAATGAGCCAAGTGCTGTCAAACATAATACAAGGACTTGAAAAGTGTAAATTGTTGAGAAAGTTCACCTATTATTAGTCTTATTTTTGAGTATTTATGATATTCCAGTCCACTGTTCTAGTATTCTTAATGGTGTTAATATTGGAAATATTTGAAATCTATTTTCTAACAGATTCAACTGCACATGGAATGCTCATTTTTTGCCTTGTACCCACTTTTTATATTAATTTTTACTTCTGAATAATTTGGGTTTGCATAAACTTTACAAAGAGAGTACTGACAGTTTTTATCACGTGATGAAAATGTTTGGAACCAAAAAGGAGCGACATTTGCAAAGCATTCTGAGTGTACTGCATCCTCCAGACCATGTGGGGTGGCATTTGCTTTTACACCTTAGTTATCTATGAACTGCATCAGCAAAATAACACTCTGTTAAAATAGGCTTACAGCTACCAATCCATCACCCGCAGCCTGTCTTTCCTCTGAAAACAATGAAATGTTGCCTTAAAGAGTTGGCTTCTTTTTGTCCTTGTTTTGCACAGACTCAAACTTCCAAAGTTGATAAACTTTGTTGATGAACAATTTATAATGATAGATTTGGTTTTCTTTTTAAATTAAAGCAAAATTCTTCTGTTGCTCCTACCAAGTCATTCGTTTTTTTCAATTAAGAAATTTGTTTGAGAATCAAATAAACTTCTAACAAAATTATATATATATATATAATCTGAAAATTAGATTTACCCCTGAGAGCCCCCCAATTATTCACCCTTATCCCTCCCCACCTCCTCCTTCCCAATACATCTCTACAAGTGCCTTAGGTTATGTGTCATTACACCTTATCCAGATTTAAAACATGAGAATTGATCTCCATTCTCAAAGGCCGGGGCTAGCTCCATCCTCAACGATGAGTGAAGACCTTTGACCCTTGGTTCTCTGGGTTGTGCTTATTTCACTCAGCATAATTTTTTCCATAGCCATCCATTTACTTTCAAAGGCTGCAATACTGTTGTTTCTAATTGTTGAGTAGAACTCCATGGTGTATATGTACCACAGGTTTTGGATCTATTCATCCAGTGGGGAACATGTGGGTACCAAGTCATTTCTTATGATGAGTTATGTTGTTCACTTAATTCTACCCATGTTTTTTTTTTTTTTTTTTAAAGAGAGAGGGAGAGTGAGAGAGACAGAGAAAGAGAGGAACAACTTTATTGAGTTTTTCACATGGCCTTAGTTGCTCCAACACTCAGTTGTGTACGTGGTGCTGGGGTTTGAACCCGGATCCTTGTGCTTGCCAGGCAAGCGCCGAAACCGCTGAGCCACCACTCCAGCCCCTCTACCCATGTTTTTTAATCTGTCATCTTCCTTCAATTTTGAACAATTATTATCCATAAATAAGTTGTATTCTGGTGTAGTTACCTTCTTTTAAAATGGAGTTACGGGTAATATCTTCTAACGTTAAACATTTTATACCATCTGTTCATTTTTCTCATTTCTAATTTGAGGCAATTCTGTTCTTCCTCTTTTCATCAATTTAATTGGGCTTCTCTCTCTTTTGTGAAATTTATATGTGGACACTGAAGAATTAGTTATGGTATTTATATTTCAGTTGCAGAGTCCGTCTTCTTTTTAAACCTTTAGCTTTGCCTTGATCTTTATTCTCCCCCCCTTTCTGCCTTAGTTTTCCTGGTAACATTTTACTACCAACATCTTTATACTTTAAAATTGTTGTTTCCTGAGCACAGAACAAGACACTAGAAAATGAATCTTAAAATGAAGATTGGTGTTACCACTCAGAGAGGGCCTCTGCTAGTGCATTTCTTGTGTATAGAGTTTCTTTTCATTGGTTCTCTTTAGTTTATACATGAGAGGAGAATCCATTCTGAATAATTATAAAATCTTGGAATACAGCTTGTTCTAATTCCACAGTACCTCCCCTTCCTTCCTTTCTTCCCCTTCCTCCCTTTCCCCCACTCCTGGTCCTTCCCTCTCTTCTACTGATTTTTCCACTATTTACTCATAGTTTTTTAAAAATATAATTTCTTGATGATTTTCAAGCTGGTGAGATTCTCTGTGGTTTTTTCATATGTGCATAACTTTTTCTTAAGTAAATAACGTAAGTAGGTGTGACATTACAAAAAGCCGACATACTGATTTTA
The DNA here is from genome assembly GCA_004027875.1 of Aplodontia rufa. NCBI lineage: Eukaryota > Metazoa > Chordata > Mammalia > Rodentia > Aplodontiidae > Aplodontia > Aplodontia rufa. Next base: position 3,460 of record PVKS010038875.1, on the reverse strand, counting down.
TTTCTCCATCCCAGAAAAGCTCATCAAATAGCTGGTTATAGCAGTGTCTGAAAGGTTACTTCTCTTTCTCATGATGGGATTTTGTGTGATGACTTTATTTTAACAAGGACTTCATAAGGAGTTAAGGGAAAAATGAATTCTATCATACATGCCACTTTAATAGTTCAATGGAAGAATGAAAACCTCAAATACCCTTTGTATATTTCCTTTCATGAATCTTTAATACTCTATGCCTTTTCCCAGAAACGCATTGGTGGTTCTAACTTATCATTAAGACTCTATAAATCTCAGGGCTGGAGCAGTGGCTCAGCAGTTACTGTCCTTGCCTTGCAAGTGCAAGGATGCGGGTTCAAACTCCAGCACCACGTACACAATGAAGTGTCCAAGCAATGAAAGTCCATGAAAAACTAAATAAAATTGATTCTCTCTCTCTCTCTCTCACTGTCCCTCTCTCTTTAAAAAAAAGACTCTATAAATCTCAGATACTAATTTTGACTAACCAGATTATTTTTGCATCCTTTTATCTTCATGTAACATTTTCTCCTGCCCACGTTTTCAGTGCATGGTTCTATTCACTGATGCTTTCTTTTTTATCTGTACCAAAAAATGTTTAATTCAGAAAAGTGATTCCACTTTAAATGATGATTTATGTCCCTGTATAATTTTATTTTATGTATATATTTATGATTTCTTTTATTAATGACCTAATCTCTTATTCCAAATCAAAGGCTTGAAATTTATATGAGAACATGCAGGCTGAATTTAACATTATGTTTTCAAAATGATTAATCATTACACAAATTGACATCTTTAAATAACATCTCTAAATAATCCAGAAATAAAAAATTTTTAATAATGGCATTAAAATTACATATTGAGAGCAGAAGCGGTGGCTTGGCAGTTACAGCACTTGCCCATCATGCACAAGAATGTGAGTTCAAACCCCAGCAACATGTATACTACAGAGTCTCAGAGCAATGAAGGCCATATGAAAAACTAAAAAAACAAAACAAAATGAAATAAAATTGATTCTCTGTTTCTCTCCCTTTCACTGTACCTCTCTCTTTTTAAAAAAATTATGTATTGATTGTGAACACTTCAATATGAGAGTTAGCATATGACATATTATATGACAAAACTCTGGGATTGTTCCCTTAAAAGAAGAAAGGAAATACAAGATTTCCATATCTTGGGGCTGGAGTGGTGGCTTGACAGTTACAGTGCTTGCCTGGCATGCTTGACTACACGGATTCAAACCCCAGCACCCACGTACACAGCTAAGTGTTAGAGCACTGAAAGCCATGTGAAAAACTCTTTCTCTCTCTCACTGTCCTTCCCTCTTAAAAAAAAGAGATTTCTATATCTTACACAAAACCTGAACAAGAATTTGGAATTCCAAAATAAAACAATGAAACCAAAGTGAGAGATAATGTTATAAATTAAACATTTTTTAATAAAGACAGACTTTTAGAAAACATCACATAATTAATGAGAAACCTAGGAAAACTGCATGACACCTCAGCAATACAGAAAAATAAAAAGCTTTCTGAACACAACAGCAATAGTAGGGATATCAAGGAGAGACAATCATAACACCATTAAACCTAAAATACATTTAACATTATTAATTAGAAATGAACTCTTACTTTTTAATTAAAAGAAAAGCTCAGGAAAGTTTGTCAATAAAAGAAATGAAATATTTAGAGGTGAATTCTTGTTCTTAGAATGAGAATGTCTATATTGTATGGTGCCAAATTTATTAGTATGAAGTAATTTTTAAAAATTTTTTTTTATTTTTGAACAACCATACACGTTTTTAACAAAATCTTAAAACCGTGCCTGGAGCCAGCAGCTGATCACAGGCTGACTCAGGAGCAGAAGGTGTGGACCAGGCCCTGCATCCTTTTCTCATAAAGGGTTTGGTCCTGAGGAGTAATGGGGTTCACGGCTCTGTGATAAGTATGAAGTAATTTTTAATAAAATTCCAGCCATATTTCTTACATAGAACTTAGTCATTCTTAAATTCATCTATGAAAATAATCTAGAATCAGTAATAAATATATGGCATAAATTATACTAAATGACTTGCCAAAGTCAAAATTATATTGTGAAGATAGGCAGTTTTTTAAAACAAGGGACAATAGATCTGACAGCCTGATAAATGATGTTCTAATCAATTATTTATAAGAACATGACAAAGGATGTACCCAAATCTTTATTTTCTGACAGATGACATATATATCTACATCTTATGAAAAGAAAATATAAAATTAAAAATATTTTGAATTATATTTGTCATAAAGAAAACTTAGAAATAATATAAATATCCAGAATAGGCAAAATTTGAAGAGCAATTTACATTTGGTAAAAATTTTGATTACAGGACAATCAGATAATACTGAACATCCATAAGACTCACTCTTGTAGTTTTTAAAACCTCTTTTTTAAGCAAGATTTTATTTTTCATTATAATTTTACATATTGAAGTGGTTTGTCATTACACTTCCATGCATGCAAATTTTTGTATTTAAAACTAAAAATTTTCTACATTTAGAACATATTGGTTTGTGGGCTGGAGCAGTGGCTCAGCGGTTCCAGTGCTTGCCTGACATGCACAAGAGCCTGGCTTTGACTGCAGCACCACATACACATTTAAGTGTCAGAGCAATGAATGCCACATGAGGAACAACAACAAAAAATTTGATTCCCCCTTTTCTCTCTCTCTCTCACTGTCCCTCTCTCTCTCTAAAAAAAAAGAAAAAAAGAAAAAAAAAACATACTGGTTTGTTGGATTTACATAAGAAATATGATAATTCAAAGGAAGTGGAAACAATGCTTAATAACAACATTGTTAATGTATATCGGGAGAAGCACCACAGAAGGTCCAGGTATACATGTAGAAATTACAGAAAAGCAACACAATAAACCAGAGAGCCCTCCATAGGATCATAGATCTGCCTAGAAATAGGAAATTCTCATTCCATGTGCATTTGGTGGAAGACACCAGAGCAACCACCAGGATGCTGGGGAAGGGATGACTTTTTAGGGAGGCAGGCAAGCACTGGAGCCCTGGATCTCAAATGGGTGTGAACATCAGAATTCCGAGAGGGCTTAATGAAACACAAAGTGCTGGATGTGCATCCTGAATTGGAGGCTCAGGTCATCCCATTGGCCTGATGGACATTTGTACCAAGATTCCAGGAGACGCCCATTTGGGAGGGGCATTGGAGAGCCACTGACACAGGACCAGTTTTCCTTCAGCTAAAAAAAAGCAACTGCAACTTGACAGCAGAGTCCTAATGATAAGGTAAAAATAAATGATTTCTTTAGTTCCTGAGGTTTCAATAAAAGACATTGGGCTCTTACTGCAGTTGCCATATTGGGAGTGCATTTTGAGTTCCTTCTCTCCCTTCTGGGCAGACACACCAACACCATGGAAAGAGGAAACCAAACAGGAGCT
>PVKS010038874.1:0-17636 GCA_004027875.1 Aplodontia rufa | reverse complement strand
ATTTTGTTAAAATATTTAAGGAATGCAGTATTTTAAAATATGGTTTAAGACTATAATTTGCCTACACATTGTGTATATTTTATAAGGACACTAAACTGGTAGACCCTTACTTTGAACCTTATTAAATGTGTAATTTCTGAGTAAACTGAACAAAATTCAAATTACATAGAATTTCCTAAAATCATAGACATTAAGAACCACTTTCATCTGTGCCATAGATTTACTGTTATTAGCTGGAAAGATCAATTCTCAGAGCAAATGATAGTCTGACCACTCATCCCTCAGTGCTTAGCAGGACGTCCCTCCTGGACCGAAGTGGAGGGAGTGGACCCTTGTGTAGTCCGAGTTACCTTGCTCAAGTACACTGACTCCTCTTGTGACGGTTGCTAGCTTCCCACTAGCTGTCCCAGAGAGGCCTTCTCACGAAGCTTAGCAGTTCCTGTACTTTACAGAAAGGATAGTTCCCAGACACTTAAAGAGCAAATTCTCAAAGACCTATGAACAAATGGTACTGAATAGTTTTTTTTTAATCCACAATTTCATTGTCTTAGTCAAAATGGGATTATTAAGTGATTAATTTTAAATTTGTTTTTTTTTAAATTAGGAACTTCAACTATAACAACTTTGAAACTGGAATAAGTGTTTATTTTCTATTAATAAAAATAAATTGTGACAAAAAATAAGAATCAATTAATAGCTTGCTTCTCAAATCATTCCATAGACTTGAAAGGGAAGGAACCCTTCCAAATGCATTCTATGGTCTGGCCTCATGCCATTACTAAAACAATACTAGGACATACACAGCAAAGACAGAAAACTGTGAGTCAATATCCCTGGTGAACAAAGATGCAAAAATTCTCAAAATACTAGCAAATCAAATTCAACTGAACATCAAGAAGATCATACAACATGATCAAGTTGCTTTCATTCCAGGAATGCAAAGATGGTTTACCATATGCAAATCAATGAATACAATATACCACATAAATAGAATGAGGATAAAAATTGTATGATTATGTCAGAAGATGCAGAAAAAGTATTTGATAAAATTCAATATCCCTTCACAAAATCTCCAAAAAAATTAAGTACAGAAAGATCACATCTCCAGACAATAAAAGGCTGCATGTGACAAACCCAGAGCCAACATCATACTGAAAGTAGAAAAGCTGAGAGCATTTCCTCTAAGATTAAGTGCAAGTCAAGGCTGCCCACAGTCATCACTCTTATTCAATAGAGTACTAGAAATTTTAGATAGAGCAATTAGGCAAAAGAAAGAAATAAAAGGCATACAAATAGGAAAGGAGAAAATCAAATCCCTCTTTGTAGATGATAAAATTGTATACAGAGAAAAACCTGAAGACTCCACCAAGACTATTGAAATGAATAAAGGAATTCAGTAAAGCAGCAGGATGCAAAATCAACATACAAAATTCAGCAGCTTTTCCATATACCAATAATGAATTTGCTGAGAGAAATCCTGAAAGCAACCCCATTTACAACAGTTACACACACAAAATAAAATACCCCTGAATAAACTTAAGTAAGGAAGTGGAAGACTTGTGCAATGAAAATCACAAAACACTGAAGAAGAAATTGGAAGAAGATACTAAAAGGAGGAAAGGATTCTTCTAATCCTTGTTCAAGGCTTAGAAGAATAAATATTGTTAAAATGATTACATCATTCAAAGTGATCTATAGATTCAAGGTAATCTCCATCAAAATATCGTTGACATTTTTTTTCTTTTTTGAGAAAAAGAGATGGAATCAATTTTATTTACTTTTCCTTTGGTTTTGTTGCTCCGACACTTAGCTGGGTACATGATGCTGGGATTCAAACCCACATCCTTGCGCATGTCAGGCAAGTGTGGAAACCGCTGAGCCACCGCTGCAGCCCCTGATGACATTCATCACAGAACCTGAAAACAAATCCTAAAATTCATATGGAAGCACACAAAACAACCCCAAAGCCAAGCAATTTTGAGCAAAAAATGCTAAATTGTGGGCATCACGTTACTTGATTTCAAGATACACTAAAAAGCCATAGTAATAAAACAGCACGGTATTGGCATAAAGACAGACACTTAGACTAATGTAACAGAATAGAGAACCCAGAAGGTGTCAAAAGTATGCATTGAAGAAAGAACAGCGTCTTCAACAAGGGGTGCTGGGGAAACTGGTAGAACATTTAAACTAGACGCCTATTTCTTACTCTCTACAAAGTCAACGCAGAGTGGATCAAAGGTCTTAACGCCCAACCTAAAACTCAAACTCCTAGAGGAAAACATAGGACAAATACTGGAAGATATTGGTACAGGCAAAGATTTTTCTGGATAGCACTCCAAAACACAGGAAACGAAAGCAAAAATTCACCAACGGGATTACAACAAACTAAAAAGCTTTTGCCCAGTAAAGAAAACAATCAAGAGTGAAAAGATAAAGTGCAGAATGGGAGAAAATATTTACCAGCTATTCATCTGACGGAGAGTTAATATCCAGAATATGTCAAGAGCTCAAGAAACTGAACAACCAATAAGTGGTTCAATTAAAAAATTGGCAAATGATCTGAACGGACACTTCTTACAGGAAAAAATACAAATGGTCAATAAATATATGGGAAAAAATTTCAATACAATTAACCCCCAGGGAAATAAAATCAAAACTAGAAAGAGAGACCAACTCACCCATTTAGAATGGATATTATCAAAAATGTTAAAAATAATCCATGTTGGCACGGATGTGGAGAAAGCACTGTGGGAAAGCAAATTTGTTACCACGCAGAGGCTTCTTGGTTCTCATCTTCTCAAAAGAAAAATATCAGTCAAGAGATAGAAAAAGCATAAATGATTTATAAATCTTTTGATAACATTTGAGAACAAGAGTAAATCGAAACATGCTTATGACTGAAGTTTTATATTTGGGCTGGTTTTAAAATATATATTAAACTACATTAAAATTATTTGAGGGGCTGGAGCAGTGGCTCAGCAGTTACAGCATGAAGGCCACATGAAAAACTAGATAAAATTCTCTCTTTCTCTCTCACTATCTCTCTCTCTCTTTAAAAAAAGAAAATTATTTGATTCTTTTCCCATTTATAGGTGAATCCTAACTCTTCTCCCTTTAAGTCTGAGGCATCAGGAGCACATTTTTAACGAAGAGGGAGACAAAATGGGTGTGATTGTGGGTGACATAGGAGACTAGGCAGTAAAAGACACTACCGTTTCCCCTGGCCCTTCCTCCCCTTCTGGAACAAACCCTCTGGCAAAAGCCAGTTGCCACATATTGAGGATGTTCAAGCAGCTTTGTACAGAGGTTTGCGTGAAAGGTCTTCCGCTAAAGCCATGTGAGTGGGTCATCCTGGAAGTGGCCTCTCCAGCCTCAGTCCAGCCATCAGACCACTACAGCCCTGGCTGACTTCTTGACTGACCCACTGAGGTAGAGATGAAGACTCTGCATGGACCCCCAGCCAGAGCCATCCAACTCAGCTACTCCTGGCTGCCTTCAAGTCTTTGGGAGGAAAAATCACTGTCTACTGATCCAAGCTGCTATGTTTGGGGGATAATCGATTAGACAGCAATAGATGACATGCATTCCTAATGGTCTCTCTCTTCCACACCTTCACTCTTTTCTCTTAGAAATTATCTAGGCAACCAAAGATTGTTTATTAATTAATTTGACTTGATGTTTTCTTAGGTCTTAAAAATTTAACTAAGCATCTGGAACTCAGAATTTAACTAAAACACCATCTTATGATTTATACTATTATGAGAATTCTGTAAGATCAAAATCTTCTACAAATGCACATTATTAAAATGTCCTTTGGTTAAGTACCATTTCATATTTCTCATTTTAAAATAATTTAGAAATGGTAATTTACTTGACAACATAAAATAAGTGTAGGAAATTCAGAAAGTTTAGATCACAAGATGTTTACTCTTGGTCTTAAACAAACTAGACAATTAATTTTATACAACAACTTATATGCCAAAGCCAGAGACAAGACACAAAATTGTATCTAGATCAACATTATTAACATATTCAAATTTGCATATAAAGATTCAGCTGTTAATTAAAAATATTTCACAAAATTTTTTTAAAGAGAGAGGGACACAGAGAGAGAGAGAGAGAGAATCAATTTTATTTAGTTTTTCATGTGACTTCCGTTGCTCCTACACTTCATTGTGTACATGGTTCTGGGGTTTGAACCTGGGTCCTCGCACATGTGAGGCAAGCGCTGTATCTGCTGAGCCACCACTCCAGCCCTTCATAAATCTTTTAAAAATATAACTTATGTACCTTATTCATAAGCCAAATTTTAAAGAATTTTAAAATCGTGTTTAAAACTAAGGCCTTTCTTCTTAGTATAGTGACAAAGGCTAGTATCTACATTCACATCTTTTAAAAGAGAAACAGTTTATTAGCTTTTTCTTTCAATACCTTAATAGTGTGTGTGTTTTACTGAAGATCGAATCCAGGTCCCTGCATATGGTAAGCAAGTTCTCTACCACTACACTGTACCCCCAATCCTATCTTAAAAATTTTTGACTGTTGATCTGGACTAGATATGTCTAGAGTGTGCATTTAACAAAAGGAACAACTTTCCTGATAGGTTCATCTTTAAAAATTCCCAGTGAGGAGCTGGAGCAGCAGCTCAGTGGTTGAAGTGCTTGTCTGGCAAACATGAGGACCAGGACCAGAGTTCAAACCCCAGCATCACATTTACAACTAAGCGTCAGAGAAACAAAGGTCAGATGAAAAAATAAATAAAAGTTAACTCTCTCTCTTTAAATTTTTTATTAAAGACTTGAGTTATTGTACAATCATAAATGCAATATAAAGTAACAATATGACATGCTTTTGTTCTTAAACCAGAATTACCCCCATATCACCCACACCCCAGTCTCTTGGTTCTTCTATATTTTGCCCCTACAAGCAATATAAATGCTTAGATTATGATTTTTCCAGAATTAAATGATTGCACAAGTACTATTTGGATTGTCAGGGGGGTGAAAAGTATGCTACATTGTTGAAAAAAATCTTGTTAAAAAAAATCCCAAAGAGGCTGGAGCGGTGGCTCAGCGGTTACAGTGCTTGCCTGGCATGCACAGGTACACGGGTTCAAACCCCAGCACCCACATACCACAACTAAGTATCAGAGCAATGAAGGCCATGTGGAAAACTCAATAAAAATTGATTCTGTTTCTGTATCTCTCTCTCTCTCTCTCTTACTTTCCTTCTCTCTTACAAAAAAAAAAAAAATCCCAACGAGAGGAATTGATAACATGGGGAAAAAAAGGTAAGAAACCAGCTTCAGACAGATATGAAGTTATCACTATAAAAGGCTACCTCTATTCTTTTTGCAAAGAAAGCAGATAAAGTGTATGTAAAAAAAAAATCTTTATACATACACACAAACCTGAGAGTCATTTTAACTGTTTTAAACAATAATTTGGATTCCAGGAAATTTTATCAAGCCATAGAATTACAAATCTGGGACTTAATAATCCTTGAAGTCTGGAAATGAAATCTGCACAGTATTCTACATTAAACAAAGTGATATCCTTCTTTTAGAGTAAATAGACTGATAGTCTTCTCATGTGACTAACTAGGCCGGTTGATAATAGGGCAGTCGCTGTCTTCAGACACCTCATGGCTTGTATGGGTACATGAACACATGACCATTGAGGAGAGGTGGAAGCTATGCAGGGGCCAATGACACAGAATCCCATCTACCAATCCGATTTAGCTACTGCCTCTGCTGAGCCAGTGTACTCTTCCAACATGGCACCATTTCTTGAGAAGAACAACCAACAATCTGGTGGCAAGTTAACTCTATTGACCACGAAGGCCAGCAATTCATTTTCCTAGGAGCAGACCCACATTCCTGATAGAAGTCTCCCTTTCCTCCCTTCGGGGCCTCAGTCAGTATCACCCTCTGAGAACTTACCAAGTGCTTGATCCATCGGCTTGGGAATGTAGTGTAATACTGGAGCCATGACCATGGATCCTGTTATGGTTTAGATATGTGTCCCCCAAAAGCTCATGTATAAGACAATGCAAGAAGGTTTAGAGGTGAAATGATTAGGTTATAAGAGCCTTAACCCAATAAGGGAACTAATCTGATAGGGATTAACTGAGTGGTAACTGTACCACTCGGGTGCGGCTGGAGAAGTGGGTCCCTGGGTGCATGCTTTTGGAATATATATTTTGTCTCTCTACTTCCTGGCACCATGTTCCCAGCTGCTTTCCTCCACTACACTCTCCTGCCATGATGTTCTGTCTCATCCTGGGCCCTGAGGAATGGAATTGGCCATCTATTGACTGAGACCTCTGAAACTATGAGCCCCCAAAATAAACTTTTTCTTCTTAAAATTGTTCTCATCGGGTCCTTTGTTCACAGCATTGAAAAAGCTAACTAAAATGGATCCACTGCTGTATTACATGTTGCTGTAGCTCAAAGCTGGTGATGTGAAAGTATTAGGATAGTTTGCTAGGAGCATGAACAGGACTTGTTCAGTTAGACAATATTCTGTGAGGATGAGAGGCCATCCTCTAGGACACGGTGTACACATTGAATCCAAAATCATGGAGATTACTAATATTCCAAATGACCCAGGTAGGGACTTTGTTCTTCCTGTCCCATAACTCTGGGATATGAAAGGTTAAAGAGCCTGGTGTACAAAGGAAACATGCTCTCACCAAGGGATGCAACAAAGTTTTTATTAAATTGTTACAGTGACCACTTGGGAACTTTGGACTCTGTCCAGGAATCAGCAGAAAAGATGATCACCATCTTGACAGGGGTAATTATCCCTGATCATCAAGAGGAGATGGGGCTGATTTGACAGTGCAGGTAGAGAGAAATATGTGTGGCACTCAGCTGATCCAGTTGGGCACTTCTTGCCTGTCTATGACTGAGAATGTGACAGCAACCCCAACCTGAGATAGGCTTGGTGACCAGACCTCAAAACCTTCATTGTTGGGAATCTGAGATATGACACTAAAGAATCCATGGAGACCAGCCTTAGCCAAGGTAAGAAAAACTTAAAATAGATAGTGGATGAAAGAGATGATGACTATCCTTTGTGAACCTAAGCCCAGTGAATCTGTGGGGTTATTATTTGTTCCACTAACAACCTTCCTCTAAGGTCCCCACAGGTAGAGAGGCCCAAGAATCCTGAAGGAGCTGCTCCCCCCAAGTACATGAAGAAGTTGTACTTCAATGACTCAGTAGATGGTTGATATTAGATTTGGAAATGCACTGTCAGATTCTCCTCCATTGATGGAGCCTTTGCTGAGCTGCAGGGAGCTCGATCAGCTGAAAGCCACCGACTCTGAGTGTCTTTGTCTGCCTCAGTGAGACAGTCAGTACCACATCTGGGAATGAGAAAGTCTGAGGTATGCAGTTTGACCTGGCACGGAACACTCTGATGGGCAGTTCTTGTCCCGGAGCGCCCTGAAAGTTGGTTGATTTTTTAGGGACCTGCATCAAATTCAGCTTCACTTTGCTGGATTATGCTTCTGCTTTCTTCCTTTCATGGGTGTGACTCTCAAACAAAATATCTTTAATCACAAAGGGTATTCAAGAATTGACTTCTACAGAACTCAACCTGTAACACATAACCATTTTTAAATCTCAGTTTATGCAGGATGTGGAGGAACAACACTGTAATCCCAGTTACTTGGGAAGCTCAGGTAGGCTCTTCAGTTCAAGGAGAATCTGGGCAGCACAGTGAGATCCCATTAAAAAAAGAAAAGAAAAAACTCTACTTAATCGGAGTTGGTGAATAGATGGGTTGTTTTGTGCCTTACTTGTAATAGTGGAAAACAATGGATTTGATTTGAAGTGCTAAGAAAGGGTTGTTAATCACTAATGAAATAAAAAAACATTTAAATAACTCACATATTACAGAAGAGAGAAGAGAATGAGTAGCATTTGATCAAACCTGCAAACATAAAGAAAAAGAAAATAGGGCATAATGAACATAGCTATACGGCCGGGGATGTAGCTCTGTGATAAAGTATTTGCTTAGCATGTGTGTTTAGATATGAAGTGTCCTCCAAAAGCTCATGCCAGAGACAATGCAAGAAAGTTCAGGGTGAAATAATTGGGTAATGAGGACCTTAACATAATCAGAGCATGAATGCCCTGAAAGGGATTAACTGGGTGGTAACTATAGGCAGGTAGGGTATGGATGGAGGAAGTGGACTTGAGAGCTTGCTCTGGAGTGTACGTGTTGTCCATCATAAATGGGACACTCTCTGCATCCTGATTGTCATGTCTTGAGCTGCTTTCCTCCTCCACACCCATCCACCACAATGTTCTCACCTCCAGCACAGAGCTATGGAGCCAGTCATCTATGGACTGAGCCCTCTGAAACTGTGAACTCCAAAATTAACATTTCCTCTCCTAACTGTTCCTAACTGTTCAGGTCTTTGGTCAAAAGAGGAAAAAGCTTGGGGGCTGGAGCGGTGGCTCAGCAGTTTCGGCGCTTGCCTGGCAAGCACAAGGACCCAGGTTCAAACCCCAGCACCACGTACGCACTGAGTGTTGGAGCAACTAAGGCCATGTGAAAAACTAAATAAAGTTGTTTCTCTCTTTCTCTGTCTCTCTCACTGTCCCTCTCTCTTTAAAAAAAAAAGAGGAAAAAGCTGACCAAAATAATGTGTGAGGCCTGGTTATGGTCCTCAGTACTGAAAACAAGAAACCTTATATATGTGCATATGTATATATATATATGTATATAGACACATATACGAAGATGTAAGTAAAATGATAAAACATCAATTATTGCACTAATTGTAGTCAGACTTTGGATCTACTTACCCATTATATTCTTTTTTTCTACATCATTAATTTTCATTGTTAGTAATTTAAAAATATTTTTATGACTGAAGTGTTTTTTGCCATTCCCATTTGTTATCATAAATACTAAGGTATTTGGTAAAAAGGACTGAAATCCTTCACTAAGAAACAGATACCATCACATTGAGTTAAGAAAACAAGAAGCCAGCTATGTTCTGTCCATATGAATGAAATTCATTTGAAACACCTTCATACAGCAGGGGTTGAAAATATAAGGATGGCAAAGAAACAGGTAAATGCAAACAAAAGAAAAGCAGACCATGCTAATATGAGACAAGACGAAGTTTGAAAGCAAAGATAAGTTTACTACACGATGCGAATAAGATCAATTCATAGACAAAGCATAGCAGTCATAAATATATATTTATCAACACCTGGCAGCTACATCTACAAAGCAATAGTTATAAGAAATGCAAATGGCTTGCTAAAATGTGTATTCAATTGAAAAATGAAATTCAGCACGCTTCTGTGTAGGTTAGAAATGAGCTTGCCTGCTTTAACGGAACCAATTATAGTAACTTAAAATACTGAAGTAATCTGACATCCCTTACATGTAAGAGCTTGTTGGAGTGATGTCACCAAGATGGCAGAAGGGAAGGCTCCGACCTTCTTCAGCCACAGAGACACTGTCTTAAAGATAATAAGCCTTTATGATAACTCCAGAAGTCAGCAGCATTCTGCATGTGCAAAAACCCAAGAGCAGCTGGGAATTCAAGTCCAACCTTCTGACTTTTCAGGGGAGCGGTTTCTGTCTTGTGTGAAACCACTGCTGGGGCGCATGCATATCGGACTCGTAGGGGCTGCAGCAGAAGGGTGCTCAGTGGTTGCAGTGCTTGCCTGGCATGCAGGAGGACCAGATTCAAACCCCCGCACCGCAGTGTATGAAAAACCAAGAGTCAGAAAAACAAAACCAGATGAAAAAATAAGAATTGATTCTATAAATGAATTAATAAATAAACAAAATAAAAAAGAAAGAAAAGGGAGGAGTCAGCAGCCTGTTGAGCACTGGAGATCCGTAGTACCGCATGCAGACACCAGGGGGAGCAAGAGAGCATGAGTGAAAGACCAGTGCGGCTCTCTGCACAAGGGCGCAGCAGAGGTTGGAGAGGCCAGGGAGCCTCTTGCAGGGCTGTTTAGCGAAGATCTTCACTTGTATGCGGCCAGTCATGAGAGAAACTATCCAAACTTAAATTTTCAGCCACGCAGAAGCCAGTACAAAGAACAGTGTTATTTTTATTAAACTGAAGGACTGAATATGAAAGACCTTAATGTTTATTTTAAGAAATGAGAATGGCAACAACACGTCTGTCTTCAAAATATTTTTAAAATGACAAACAATAAAAAATTAACGACATAAGCGAACCAAGATAAAGAATAAATAAGTCCAAGTCTGACTCAATTAGGTGAAATAAATTGCTCTCAATTCTAATTAAGGAAAAAAAGAAGGCAAATATTAGTAAGGAGAAAGAAAAATAACCACAAGTATGGAAGTATGGAAAAGTTTTGTTTTTTTTTTTTTTAAGGAATTAGAATACAGCATGCAAATATTAGTAATGGATTTAAGGACCAAAAGGGAGGAGTATTCTTTTTTTTCTTTTTTATTTTATTCTGAGAAAGGGTCTAAGTTGCTAGGGCCTCGCTAAGTTGCTGAGGCTGGCTTTGAATTTATAATCCTCCTGCCTCAGCCTCCCATGCTGCTGGGATTATAGGCATGCATCACCATGCCTGCCTTAAGAAAGGAGTACTACTGAATGAAATGTAATATATAAATAAAACTCAGTTTCAAACTCAAGTAGATGAATTATCACAGCAAAAGGATGACTACCATTATAAAGACAATAGGAGGAGATTTGGTTTCCTAGCTGATTTCTAGCTTACTTAAAAAACAGACAATTAAATTCTAAGGAGTTTTAAAATATTCCAGAACATGGGGAACCAAAATACAGCTTTCACTGCTTTATTTATTAATATGGTACATTAATGCTATAATCTAATAAGATGGTGCAAAAATGTCATTATTTACATAATAAATATTGGATTTAATTAAACAGTTAAACAAGAAAAGTAAGTAAGTGGCATATATACATGAAAAGAGATAAAGCTATCATTTTAATTTAATCATGTAATTCTTCACTTAGAAAACCTAACACTTCAAATTTGCAGTGGGATATAGATAAAAGATAAATTTGAAAAAATTAATAGCTTTATTCACATTAGGAAAAACAGTCTTAAAAATGGAAATGGGGATAAGAGCTTCATTAACAACACTGACAAAATATATGTAGTTTCTAGAAGAAATATAACTAAAAACAAAACAAATTAAGATCAGAAAAAAAAAAAAAAACAGAAAAATATACCATGCTCTGGGATGGGAAGACTTAATGACTTAAAAGTGAAAATTATACTTCAAAAAATACAAATTTTTATGCATTTCAATGGAAAACTTAGGTGTTTTAATTGAACCACATGCAAAAATTTCTGGTACAAGTCTAGGTAAGTATGTTAAAAAGCAGTAGTAAGAATTTGCTTCACTTGGTTATCAAAAGTACTATGGGGGGACTGCAGCGGTGGCTCGGCAGTTACAGCGCTTGCCCAGCATGCGCAAGTACATGGGTTCAAAACCCAGCACCCACGAATATAAGTAAGTATCATAGCAACGAAAGCCATGTGAAAACTCAATTAAGATTGATTCTCTCTGTGTCTCTCTCACTGTCCTTCTCTCTTAAAAAAATAAAAAGTTCTATGGGGCCGGAGCAGTGGCTCTGAGGTTGTGGTGCTTGCCTGGCATGTGCAAGAATATGAATTCGAACCCCAGTGCCACGTACACAGCGAAGTGTTGGAGCAATAAAGGCCATGTGAGTGGCTAAATGGAGTTGATTGTTTCTCTTTCTCTCTCTCCCTCTCTCTTAAAAAAAAAGAAAAGTACTATGAAGGGCTCAGTAGTTACGGCACTCACCTAGCATGTGTGAGTACACAGGTTCGAAGTACACAACGAAGTGTTGGCACAATAAAAGCTACATGAAAAACTAGATAAAAATTGATTCTGTCTCTTTCTCTTAAAAAAAAAAGTACTATGAAGCCACAACAATCATATTGCTATGAACAGAATGAAGAATGTAGAATAAATGTAGTTATATAAGAATTTAAAATATGGCAAAGTAGACATTTTAATTCATTGGGATAATGGTTTATTAAGAAGTTACTTTTCACATGTCTTAAACCAAAATTTTAAGGTTGTGTTATTTCTTCATGGGTTCATTTTAGTCCAAAAAATGTAGATAATTGCATCTTAAACTACTTGATTGAAATACTTCTAAAAGTCACTATATAAATAATCATTGAACTGGTCAAAAAGGGATAAAATCTCTAGGGAAAAACTCCAGCTTTGTAAGACAGCATTTCTTTTCCTAAACCCTGATCTACTGGCCAAAAAAGGACATTATTGTAGGAAAGATTTCAATGTATCCCAAATGGGGTCCATTCCTTGGTCTAGTTGCCCAGACTCACTCTTCTTGCCTTGGATCAGTTATAGCCTCATCTAAATCAGCCAAAGCCTATTGGGGTCTTTGGTAGAACCACCTTTCAGTCGGAAGGCAGCATGTTTTTGTCCGTCCAGCTAATACTCTCAATCCAGCAACTGCAGCACCTCATGATTATGTTTCTGTAATTTGAAAGTATGCACAGAATTCCTATGCCAAATCCTGACTTAATATTTGTGGATCTTAAAATTGGGCTGTTATGGGTCTGGAGTGGTGGCTCAGTGGTTACAGCCCTTGCCTGGCATGCGCAAGTACATGGGTTCACACCCCAGCACCTCCGTACACAACTAAGTGTCAGAGCAACAGAGCCATATGAAAAACTCAATAAAAATTTATTATCTCTTTCTCCCACTGTTCTTCTCTCTTTTAAAAAAATTAGGCTGTTAAGAGGGATTAATAGCATGAGTTAAATCCAGATAGGATGTAATGCTTTACAATCTAATACTTTTTTTAGAGTTATAGTGGGAAGGGGAAGGGAGGGATAAGGGAGGGTAATTGGGAGGGGGCACTCCTGGGGATAAATACAATATCCAGAATATATACACACTTTATATTATTTTGTTAAAATCTTGTAAGGTTGCTCAAAAATAAAATAAAAAAAATAAAATAAAATAAATTAAAAAAAAGAGGGATTAATATATTTCTAGTGGGACTGAACTAATTAGTGAGTGGGTTGTGGTAAAGCATGTGTCTGGTTGTCCTTCTAACTTCTGCCATATTATGAAGAATGAGGTCTTCACTAGGTATGGACACCAGGCCTTGGACTGCTCAGCCTCTAGAGCCATGAGTCAAAATAAACTTCTTGTCTTTATGAATTATCCAGTCTCAGGTGTTCTGTTAGAGCAACAGAAAATGGACCAGGCTGCCCTGACGAAAGTCCTGGTACAAAGATTTCTTTTTTTTTTTTTTTTAAAGAGAGAGGGACAGTGAGAGAGACAGGAAAGAGAGAAACAACTTTATTTAGTTTTTCACATGGCCTTAGTTGCTCCAACACTTAGTTGTGTATGTGGTGCTGGGGTTCGAACCCGGGTCCTCGCGCTTGCCAGGCAAGTGCCAAAACCGCTGAGCCACCGCTCCAGCCCCTGGTACAAAGATTTCTTAAGAACAGAATAAAAAAAAAATCTCTGAAGAATTTCAAAGATTTCATCATAAAGGTATAAAAATTGGTCTGCAATTCTGAACAGCCACAATGGATATCATAAAGTCATAATATTCCTGAGCATAGGGTCTGGGCAAAGCCAGGGTGGCCACCTGGTAGTCACAGAGAGAGGCAAATTCACACTTGTCAAGATTCCCCATTAGAGAGTGGAAAACGTAATAGTAGGGACAAATAGTGTATGCTATAGAACAAACATTGATGAGGATACTTTTCTAAGACAGAGTAGGACCTGGATAACTCATGTCATGCCTGTTACCAATGCAGCCATGGAAATATAGGGAAGGAGAAGCATGGACTAGAATCACTTCCTAAGAGGCCCATTGAGTGCCTCCTCATGCATTTCCTACTGCTTTAACCTGTGATGAGGTTTGAACATCAAACCCACTGTGTGTGTGTGTGTGTGTGTCCTGGGGATTTTACCCAGGGCCTCCCACATGCTAAGTGTGAGCTCTGCCACTGAGCTACATCCACAGCCCTATGGCTTTATTTCTTAAGTGCAAATTTTACTGCCCTTATCTTCACCAACTGATTTTAGGGTGGCAGGCAGAGGGAGCCACAAATAGAAGACTAGAGCTAACGGTGCCTAAGGTATCAACCACCTATAGTCTTCCTTCCCGAAGTCATGGATAGTTTTCCTATGAACAGGTCACTGGCATACTACAATGACTGGTATTCTTTCTATCCTTGCTTGACTATATACTCAGTCCTTTCATTAACAGTTCCAGATTTCCTTTCCAAGCCAATTATCTAATCAACTGTTCTTGACATAAACCAGAGTGACTTGAATCTCTGCAGAAGACATCTGGGAAAGTTGGCCCTTTACGCTTGCTGAAAAAGTTATCTCCAGACACTTTTGGCTTCCAGTGCAGAAGTCAAATCACAAGGAACTGATCCTTGGAAATGCATTTCCCACTAAAGAAATCATTACTCATACTCTGATGATAATATTGGAGAGTTATACCCATCACTGCTCTTAAGCTTAGTTTTTTGTTGAACATGATCTTTGCAGGTCAGTTACTGACTAAAAAATCCTTGCAAGTGGGTAGCTTCCACCCAAGACCATCAGAACAAGATTCTCCAAGATGCCCCTCCCATTGATTGTCACAGCTTCCTTGGCATGTATTTGCTCTTTGATCTTTTGATTATATTTTTCCTTTTTAAGAGTTTATGATTATATCTTCCATCTCAGCTTATATCTGTGAACCACTAGTTCCTTGACTTTACTAGTCTATTCTTTACTAGAGACAATTTCCAACATAACCCTATCATTCATTTTTTCCAAAGCTTTTGCTAGTATAGTGAAAAATTGTCAGACATATCTCCTACGTATCCTGGAAAGTGCAAACAATGGCAAATTATGCTAATTATGATTTTCAACCAAAGTTAGCAACATTAAGCTTTTAACAAGTTACACTGACACCTGTTGATAAAATCCAAAGCAGAGTTGCTGTTACAACTGTATCTGTGTAAACATTATGACTCATACTGAAAATGAAAATTAGTCCAACATCCAACTATTGTAAGTATCATTTCTTAGTAATAACACTACAAATCAAATTTCCTAAGGTTCTCAAACATTTGAAACTATGAGTTATTCCTATTAAAAGTTAGTAATATTCAGTCATATAACAAATTGGGCCTGGTATCAGGGTACATTGCATTGAACTTACCATCTCATAAATGAAGGTAAATCTTCTTCCACTGGAAGAAGGAGAGAGAAATATTTTTTGTATTATAGTAGTGACTTGATCACAACACTGACAACTCCGTAGTTGATCACTGTCTATTCTTTTTCCTTCATGGAAAACAGGACCTTCTATGCTAACCCAAACAAGGCTAATTCTTCTGTGGGGCTAAAAGACCATTCCAAGTGTAGTATTCCCAACTTTCCTAGAGGTCTCTATCTCCTTGTAAAGAAATTAGAAAGACAAATCCTTCCTGTAGAAGAGCAGCTAAAAGGCAAACAGACACCTGTGTACAGTGATCCCATGGGCAAGTTAAATTTGCCTTCAAGTAGTTGTCTCTCACATTGATTGACATAATAAATGGAACAGCTCGCACTTTGTAGGCCCACAAAACCAGGTAAGCAGCTGCAGCAAATGATGTTACAGATAACAGAATAAGCTTTAGTGGATTTGTTTTGTTTTAACTGAAATTGTCTGTTCCATTGCTAATATATTTTGTCTATATGCCAGGAATTTAGTGCAAATACATTCTATGTATGAACTGAAGAACTAGTGTGTTAAGTGAACCTTAAATTGTACACATAATGTGGGTTGGATTATTTGCTCCTTTTCTGGGCTGTTTTGAACTGAATTCAGAGCCAAGAGAGAAATATACGGAGAATTAATTCATGAGTTTTGGTTTCCAAAAAGGATTTTACGAGTCATTCTCCACTCTGGTTTCAAGTGGCTAGGGATTTGTCAATCTACGTAAGTTCTGATCTTAATATTAGACTATTCTGAGTGGGGAGGGATAGCAGATCAGAGGATGGGTACACTTTCTAGTTGCTCTGTGGCTCTGTGGATTCAAACACTGGGGGAGTACTGCTTCTTAGGGAAGTGGGTGACCGAGGGAATTCACTGAAATTCAATTTTGCACAGTAAGCAAATCATAGAGATACAGAAATTCATGTGCTTTGCACAAGGGACAAGAAAGAGCACACTAGAGCTAGGCCAGTGGTGCCAGTAGTTCCAGGTCATCATTAGGAGGAGGGCAACACAGGCAGAAAAATAGAAATACAATAAAGAAATTTGGCACAGGAGAACCTTTCCTTCTTTTATTTTGTATCTCAGGTATTTAGTTACAGTAATGGAAAGCTGACTAACTCAGGAAGGAAATAAATCTCCAAAACAGGTTAATCAGCAAAGTCTTCCTGAAACTATTATACAGAAAACTAAAACAATAGAGGCATATATCATAAAGGATTCAGCAGACAGCAATGTTATCCAAAGCCTGTAACTTTCTAAGCATTAGGAAACACTGTCTCTTGGGAAGTAATGACAGCAACTTTATTTCAGGAACTTGCTGAAAATGCTTCACCAACTGTGTGGGGAGTCCTGGTCCAGACATGCTCCCAAAAATGGTGCCTGGCACTCATCCAAAGGGCATTGGTTCTGCTACAGGGTTTCATGGGCATGAGAGTCATCTGACTATCATGAGCTGTACTTCCTCATTTTCTGTTCCTTGATTGGCCTGAGCTTATTTCTGCCACCCAGCAACAGCCTTGCAATTGGTGTGTTTCGGCTATATATACTGGCTTACTTCCTGAATAAAGGACTGCTTCCCGCACAACCGGTGTGTTCAGGTCATTGTTGGTGGCTTGCTGGTCGAGCACCGTCAAGTGGTGGCCCAAACGGGGAACTATAAAGAAGCTATATAAAGGTAATTGTTTGTTAGTAAGTAACTGCTAGATGTTATAGAGATAAAGAAAGTAAAACAGAAGAGGGCACGGCCGAGAGCTGTGGTAGCTTAGAGCTTGAGTACCTAGGTCAGCATTAGTTCCTTAGAGGAGAAGTCATTTAGAGTTGCAAACTCCGGGAGATATCCTTGATTGTCTATGTTGTGCTGGCAAAAGGTAGTTTTGCTGTTGTTTGTGTTGCTTCTTTTGTTTGGTTTGTTAGCATCCTTGTGGTAGTCATTTTATTAGGTTTGAAAATTAATAATGGGGTTGGAAATGTCACGCATTCGAATGGAACAACCTCTTAAGGAGTTACTTAAAAATAATGGTACACCTTTGAAGACAGCCACAGCCCGCGCATTTTTACACACTGTAGAGAAATGTTGTCCTTGGTTCCTTGAAGAAGGATTACTTAATATCCCGCAATGGGAACATTTGAAAGAGGAATTGAGAAAGAAAGATTCAGAAGAAAAGTTACCTGTTGGAGTCCTAGCCATTTGGAATTTAGTGCGTTCTTCTCTTCAGTCACCTGACCCCAAATTTAGAGAAGCTATCTTGGAGGGTTCAGAAGTATTAGAGGAAGTTAAAAATTCTTCAGGTGCCTCATCTGAGACTCAGTCAATCCTTCGTGACCTTGATGACAAGGAGCTTGCTAAGTTAGATCAGGCAGTTAGA
>PVKS010038873.1:0-17635 GCA_004027875.1 Aplodontia rufa | reverse complement strand
CAACAGGCATCATCTATACAAATTCCTCAGATGGGTCCTTGGAACAGGTGAATACTCAATAAATAATGTCCATTATCTTAAATCTGCCATTTACTATCCATTTACTTATCTCATTCCTTTTACCAGGCCATAAAACTTCTAAGGGCCAAGATCATGCCTTATTTATTTTGAGGTCCTACATATTCCCTCCAGGGTACCTGAGGATCAAATATTTTCTTAATTTTTTTTATAAAGATTTAATATACACTAGTGTTTTATAAGATGAAAAATAATACATATCATAGCACAATTCACTATAATGCTTCAAACTCAGTTGCAAAATATTAAAATACCGTCATAATTTTCCCCATTACTTCACACAGTTTAGTACATAAATGTCTACCTAAATGTATAGGGTTGTATTTATGATTGAGTTTTACCCTGTGTGCCCTTTATATTAATGTAAACTCTTGAACAGTGACCAAAAATCATTACGGTTTGATGTCTGTTCAGTGGCCAAAATGAAATGAATTGGTCTCAGTCCAATTCCTGTGGACAAGTGTCTAAATCAAAAAACACCACCACAATTAACACTACTTTAGTTAATAGTTTTAACCACTGGGGTCAAGGATAAAATTAATAGTGAAATTTGAACTAACCTTGCAATGCAAGTTATAACTCCTTGAAAAATAGAGGATGGATTAAGGTAAAAGAGATGCCTGCTGATGAGTAAATTCACAGAATAAAAGAAAGACAGAAACTCCGTTGAGGCTGAAAAATTATAAAATTTTATGAAACCACTTTTTATATAATATTAATTCCTCTTTACAAATAAAATCAAAATTTTTCTTCATAAAAATAAATTTTTGCCAGATACAGTGCTTTACCCATTAAATCCCAGCTATTCATGAGGCTGAGGTAGGATAGTAAATTCAAGGACAGCCTGGGCAAATTAACAAGACCCTGTCTTTAAAAAAGGCTTGGGAATGCAACTCAGTGTTAGCGCACCCCTGGGTTAATTCCCTAGGAAGGAAAGAATAAAATTTTAATAAAGCTTACAAGAATTTCAACACATTATTAATTTTGGCAAATTATGTTGTGAATTCAAATACATACATATTCATTTCATTTCCAAATCACAAGTAAAAGATTCACTGATGACTTTCTAAAAAACAGGGTAAACACAAATATTCTCTAGAGTCTTTACAGAAATGTAGAAGAAATAAAATATCTGAGTCCACAGAACTTCAGTGAAGGACTTAAAAGTACAAAAGGATAAATGTCTTTCGAGTAGCAAAAAGGTGAAACCTGAATATTTATACCTTTGCAGAATTATGTGGTTGTTTATAGATTATATTTTAAAGGCATCTAGACATTTCACTTTTACATAGGAGATAATCAGGACTCTTATAAATCATCCAGAGTTACCCAGAGATTTCCACTCTGCACAGAGAAACCTAGTGTCCATCCTGAAACATCAGACAATAATAAAATTCTTATATATATATACATACATATATACATACACATTCCAGACTTTCATATACACAAATGTTTCAAGGACCTTCCAAACGCACCTTCCCAAGCAGCTTTCTGGGTTTCCCCAACACAGATCTGATTTCTGCCATATGTTAAATAATAAGCAAGCTTATAGTGCTATTTCATGTATATAAATTCATATATATATATATGAATTTAATGTCATCACAAGCACTGAGGAAAAACACCAATAAAAAAATAAGCAAAACTCCCTGCCTTCATGAATTTACACCCTAGTGACAGGAGAAAAATAAAAGTGAGAAACATATTTAATAATGTAGTAGTACAAGGTCAGGAGGTTGGCATAAGGATGGTGTATCAACCTGCCATGGATGCCATAACAGAACACCAATACTGGATGTTTAAACAAAAGAGATATATTACCACACAGATTTATAGCCTAAAAATCCACAATCAGGTATGAGCAGGTTGGTTTCCTCCAAGGGACATGATAGAAAGATGTGGTCCAGGCCTCTTCTTCATAGATGGCAGTCTTCTCCCTGTACTGTCCATCCTTCTGTCCCCCACTGTGTCAATATTTCCTCTTAGAAGGACACCAAACAAATCGGGTTGGGACCCACACTAATTACATCATTTTACCTTCATTACTTCATTTAAGATCCTATCAATAAATATGGTCCCATTCTGAGATACTAAGCTTCGTACTTCAATATATAAACTGGAGGGATGGGGAAGCCAATTCAGCCTAGAACATAGAGACTTATTAAGCATTCCTGTGTGCTCATTTCCAAATCCTAGGGGATTCTGATTGTACAGTTGACTAGGGACAAGACCTAGGATCATGTAGAACAAAAATGGATGCAGTCTGCCTCTGTGTGAAAGAATGAAAAGCGTGTGGCTTCTGCAGTAAGACAAAAGCCCATGACTGACAGTAAAGGCCACCCTTTCAGTTAACGGACTTTTTTAAAAGAAACTTTTAATGTTTCAGCTCCTCCTCTTTTTTCAACTTTAATTCTTCCCTCTTAAAAATTTACCAGTTCCATATAAAATTGCTCTGATCATCTCATCACTGATGTGGAAATTTAGAATACAGGGGAAGGAGTCATAAAAATTAGGTGAAATCCTCATTTACAAAGAATCATGAACTTTAGTGTGTTGCTTTATACCCTTCATCAGAAAATGGCATATCCTAAAGCTCATCAATTACTATAGTGTTACTCTTTGCTTTTGTAAAAAATACATATAATTATCTATTTAAAATTCATTCAAAATATATTTATTTATTACCATAGACCAGGAACTCTGACCAAAAAAATGGCATAAAATAGTAAAGGAAGAAATCAGATAAGTTTTGTGCACTTGAGAATTATTATTATTTGCAATTTAAAAACTGTTCTGCCTTATAATAACCCTTACTATTCCTAAAATTTGAAGCAAATTCCTCTTATGAAATGGAAGCAAAGAAAGTGTGGACAGAAACTGTAAGTAAGCAGAGGACAGAAACTGAATCTTCCTAAATAATCAGGATTACACAACTTCTAAAGGGCTAAAGACTGATCTTTGGTGGACCTTGAATCTCATTCTCATACCTCACATCTACAAGCAACACTTAAGGAGGAAATTTTCACATTTGATGGATAGCAAGGGTGGTAAAGATAGAACTGTGAAAAAAAATGAAATAAAACTATTCATACAATATAAGCTTTTCAGTCTTGAAAGAGATTCAGTCTCTTGTTATCCCTCTTTGGATTATAACAATGTTTCACATGTGATGATGGTTTTATTTTACTTTACCTCTAATTTCAATCTACAGCTTTGATATTCATATTTTCCAAATGTAAGCGATCCATGAATAGCTACACAATTTAGGGTTATTAATTAGAATAAAGTTGGCAATTTGACTGCAGAGTTCAGCTGTTTTCTTGTGATTCTTTAATGCAGTTGACTGCCTGCAAACATTTAAATGATTCCCCTGCCACTTGTCTGTGTATTTAAGCAAATAGACTATTACAAGAACAAAGACCTACTTGGTTTTTCTAATTTGACAGAGGAAAAAAGAAGGCATTTTGCAGCTTTGTTTTATTTCTAAACTCATTTAACACTAAATGCATATCCTCTTCGACTTTTTTTGGAACAGGTTCATTATTAAATAGTCTAATAATGAGTATTTGAACCTAGAGTTTTTAATCCATCCCCAAATGAGCTCAAGCTTGCTTCTCATCATTTTTTTTGCTTCATAATTGTGTCCTCTTTTGGTCCATTCTGTGCTCTCCTCCTGAACATATTCCCTTTGTACTGATTTTTCTTCATAAAATGTCATGAAGTATTTTCAACTATAAATTTGAAATATAAATTTATCAACTTATATATAGGTATCTAATTTTCTTGAATAACTTGTCAACTATTTATTAAACACGTGCTTGCAAAGAATTTTACTACTTACATTAGGGGAATAATAAATAAGCCATTAAAATATTATAAAGTTGAGGGGCTGGAGTGGTGGCTGGGTGGTTCCGACACTTGCCCAGCATGTGAGAGTACGAGAATTCAAACCCCAGCACGATGTACACAATGAAGTCTCAGAGCCGTGAAGACTACATGAAAAACTAAATAAAAATTGTTTCTGTCTCTCTCTCTTTAAAAAAATTACAAAATTGAAATGTTTTATATCTCTTTAACAAAAGGTATACCTAAGTCAAAAAAGCTATACCTAAGTTAAAAGCTTGAATGCAGATTGCTTTTAGAAATGTAACTCCAGAAAAAGAGATGTGAATAAGGGGTAGGTGAACCTGGAAGGAGAAAAAGTAACATAATGTACAAGATATCAGCACCTCTACCTTTTTGTTTGTAGCTGGGGCATTTCCTGAGATGTCCCACAAACATCTTGTATGTGTTCACAAGTATTGGTTCTTAAATTTTCAGGAAGTTTGCAAGTCGATTTTTTAAATCATTAGTGGTTTGAAATTGGTCACAGCAGTAGTATTAACATCACGGAAATGGGCAAATGCTGCCTATTATGGTATTTATTTTTTCCACCCTGGAACATCATTCATGAACATTTTTATTGCTGTACTTCATAGATCCACAGACTACAGAAACATTTTGTAAATAAAAATTTTGGGGAATGCCACATATCTATTTATTATATATTACCTACGAATGTTTCCACATTACAACTCAGACTTGACTACTTAGGGAACAGATCATATGACTGGAAAACGGTAAAGTGTTTACTACAGATCCGTTTACACATCCCTGCGTTAAATTATACAGAGTGAATTTTCTGCCATGGTAATGCAGAACCGTATGGCAGATTATTCAGTTTACTTCTTGCCTTTGCTTATTAATACAAAAACAGGAGCTACTGGGGTTGGGGATTTAGCTCAGTGGCAGAGCGCTTGCCTAGCACTTTCAAAGTCCTGAGTTCGGTCCTCAGCCCCGAAAAAAACAGAGGCTACCATCACTTTTAGCTGATAAGGTTCATGCATATCTTTCCTAATCCTTATTCCTGTCTTCCATTATATGGGTGCATTTCTTGGTTCCCTAAATTTATTAGCTAGTTTTATAGAATATCTGTAAGGAGCAGATTTTAAATTCCCAGGACCTGGTATAATCACATCTTGGAAAACTTTTAGCATAATTATCCTATTAGTGGTGGATTTTGTCCCCGTTTTAAATCCTACATCTCTCTAAAACTGTATTTTACTTTCTCATCTGCATAGCTGCTGAGTTAGCTTATGCCTACATTGTGGCCTTCAGTTTGCCAGAGTCAAGGCCACTCTATTCCATCCATTGACTTCAGTAATTTGATGAAAGATTGTTGCCTTTCCCAGAGAACCAGGTGGCAACTTTGAGTTTCATAAGAGTGATCTTAAGGGCCTGGAGCAGTGGCTCCGTGGTTAAGGCACTTGCCCTGCATGCACAAGTATGTGGGTTCAAACCCAGCTCCCATGTACACAGCTAAGTATCAGAGCAACAAAAGGCATGGGAAAAACTCAATAAAATTGATTGAAGTTAGGCTTTAACCTTTAGCCCATAGGTTAGGATGCACAGATATTTTATAGGATTAACATTTATAGGATCTAAGATAGCTATAGAATATTTGGTAAGGTTAAATAACAAAATAATTTTAGGTTAGTAGTTAATAGGGTGTAGGAGTTACAATAGTCTATAACATAGTGTAGCTAAATAAGAAACTTTTCATTTATGCTAAGATAGGGCTTCTAGAATAATGTAGTGCAGTGACCCTTAAACGCTTCTCTAATCTAATGAGGTAATGGTTTGTAGAAACCTCTGGAGGAATTTAGGGAGACAGAATTTGGGGAAGTGTTTGGTCTCCGTCTTTTGTTAAAGCAGGTTTAAAGAATATGGTAAATGTGGTAGGGAGGTTGAGGCCATGAACTGTACTAATGGCTAATGCTTTAAGCATTTTTATGTCTGATGCTCTGAAACAGTTTAAACCAAATAGTTACATATGGTCATTATGGTAGGGAGCTCAAGAACATGAATTGTACTAATGGTTGATGCTTTAAGATTACTGTGAAACTGAAAAGATGATTGTACAATGAAGCAGATAATGAAAGTCTTGTTTGTGCACCTGTATAAAAATGTTCAACAATAAAGAACAGACAGCGTTTTGCTCAAAAAAAATTGATTCTCTATTTCTCTCTCCTCTCTCACTGTCCTTCTTTCTTTAAAAAAAAAAAAAAAAGAGTAATCTTAAAAGCCTCTGCTCCTTTATTTCATTTCTAGGTCTCGTTGAATTCTATTTCCCCTCCTTTTTGTTGTATAGATTATTCTACCACTAAGATAAAATAAGCAAGCTAAACAGTAGAGCCTTTGCCTGGCACGCACAAGGAATCAGGTTCAATCCCCAGCACCACACATACAAATAAGTATAAGTAAAACAAAAAAAACAGATTAAAAAACAAAACAACAACAACAAAACCCTCTTTTTTCTCTCTCTTACTCCTTCACTCTCTCTTAAAAAAAATCAAATGAGCATAATTTATATAGGACTAATGTGATTTTCAGGCTTTTCCTATCATTATGCTCAAAGAATTTTTTGAAGTTTCATTTCATTCATTATTTTCATACTTATATTTGTTTTTAAAACACAACTGCTTTTCCATATTTGACTATTTCACTTATTAGCTTCTAATCCCAACACTAATCATAATGGCTTATCAGAAGTTAATAAAACAAAAGCATGGGAAAATCCTTACAGACTAGATACTAAATATAACAAAAGATCTGATTAAAATCCATTATGATATTTCAAATTTAACTTAACAATATCTTGATCTAAAATGTAGCCATAGAGACCAAAACAAAAATACACTGCTTTTATTTCCTTTTCTGAGATTCTAATTATCAGTAAAATGCCACCCTTTTATAATTACAAGGAAAAGAAAAATAGGTGAATTTGTTCTACTGATTTCATTTTTTTATTAAGGAGTTGAGTTCTTATACAAACATAAATGCATATAAAGTAACAATATGACATGCATTTGATCCTAATCCAGAGTCACTCCCACATCACCGTCCCATAGTCTCTTGATTCTTCTGTATTTCCCTCTGTTAACAGGGGGAATTAATGTTCCGGAACTAATGATTCCATAAGTATTATGTATTATTTGGCTTCTGGGGACAGGTAGTAAAGAGTATGTCACATTGATGATTTTCGCCCTAGATCCCTGACTATCTTGCCTCCCTCTCTCCTTCCCTATCCCTTACCACTCCCCTCTCCCTCACCTACATATCTATAATTCCCCTAGATTAAGTGTTGCTCCAACTGTGGCAGGTCTAGTATAAGAGCTTAACTACCTTTCACCCAACCCTGAGTTTTGTTCTAGCCTCCACAAATGAGGGAAAATATTTGACCCTTGAATCTCTGGGTTTGGCTAATTTCACTCAGCATAATTTCTTCCATTGCCAGCCATTTCCCTTCATTGTTTCTAATAGCTGAGTAGAACTCCATTTTATATATATATAAATATATAAAAAATTTTTATATATTTATATATATATAAAATCCATGTTTTATATATATAAAATGAATGGATCCATTCATCCAGTGAGGGGCATCTAAGTTGATTACATAATTTAGCTATTATAAATTGAGTTGCTATGAACATTGATTTTGCTGTGTCACTGTAATGTGCTGATTCCAGCTCTTCAGGGAAAATACCCAGGGAGGTTATACCTGGGTCGTACGGTACATCCAACCCTGATTTTTTGAAGAGTCTCCACACTGCTTTTCAGAGCAGCTCTACCAGTCTGCATTTCCAACAGCAGTGTGCTAGTGTTCTTATCTCCCTGTACCCCTCCAGCATCTGTTATTGTTTATATTCTTTAGTTTTGCCAATATGACTGGAGTGAGGTGAAATCTTAATGTACTTTTGACTTACATTTCTCTGATTACTAGTGATTTAGAACACTTTCTCATGTGTTTCTCACTTGGCTTGCTCAAGTTCCTCTGTTGAGAAGTTTCTATTTAACTCTGGCCATTTATTGATTGGGCTTTTTGTGTTCTTGATATTAAGATTTTTTGAGTTCTTTGTAAATGTTGTATATTAGGCCCCTGTTGGTGAATCATAGGCCATGATTATCTCCCATTCTGTAGATTCTCTCATGACTGTTTTGACCATTTCCTTGGCTGAGCAAAATCTTTTTAATTTAATGGCAATCCACTGATTAGTTTTTTACTTTAATTCTTTAGCTTTGAGAGTCTTGTTGAGAAAGTTGTAAACTCTCTCATATGATGGAGCATTGCTCCTAATTTTTCTTCTAGCAGTTGTACGGTAGCTGGTTTAATTCCTAGTTCCTTGATCCATTTTGATTTGATTTTTTTTGTGCAAGGTGAGAGGTAAGGATCTAGTTGAAACTTCCTCAAATGGCTATCCAATTTGTCCATCACCATTTGCTGAATAGGCTATTTTTCCTTCATGTTATATTTTGACATTCTTTGTCAAATATCACGTGTTTAAGGGTTTGTGGGCTTGTCTCAAAGTCTTCTACTCTGTTCCATTGGTCTTCATTACTATTTTGATATCAGCACCATGCTGTTTTTGTTACTACAGTTCTATAGTATAATTTTAAATCTGGTATTGCAAAACCACCTGTTTCGTCTTTCTTGCTTAGTAATATTTTCGCTATTCTGGATTTTTTGTTGTTCCAAATGAATTTGAGAATTGCTTTTTCTATATCTGTAAAGAATGACATTGGTAGCTTGATTGGGATTGCATTGAATCTGTATAGTGCTTTTGACAGAATGGCCATTTTAATTATATTAATTCTGCCTAACCAAGAACATGGAATGACTTTTCATCTCCTTGGGTCTTCTTCAATTTCTTTCTTCAATGTTGGATAATTTTTGTTATAGAGGTCATTACTTCCCTTGTTAGATTAATTCCCAAGTACTTTATTCTTTTTAGGATATTGTGAATGGGATTGATTTCCTGATTACTTCTTCTGCTCTATTATTGATAGTGTACAGGAAAACTATTTATTTATGGGTGTTGATCTTGTAGCCTGCCACTCTGCTAAATCTATTTATAAGCTCAAGCAGTTTTCTGGTGAAGTTTTTTGGATCTTCCAGATATAGGATCATTCAACAGCAAAAAGGGATAGCTTGACTTCCTCTATTCCTATTCTTATCCCTTTGATTTCCTTCTCTTGCTTGATTGCTCCAGCAAGGGTCCTGAGGACTATTTTGAATAAAAGTGGTGACAGCGGTCAGTTTTGTCTTGCTCACACATTTAGTGGAAATACTTTCAGCTTTTCTCTGTTTAGTATTATACTAACTGAGGTATTGTTATATATATAGTTAAGTCCATTTGATCCTAATCTCCAGAGTTTTGATCATAAATGGGTGCTGGATTTTATTGAAGGCCTTTTCTGCATCTATTGAGATGATCATACAGTTTTTGTCTTTAGTTCTGTTTAACTGCTTTCACTGTTACAGTAGATGTTAGGTGTTATATTTGGCAATAAACTGGATACATTTGGCTATGGGTTTCTCTCTCCCTCTCTCTTACCTCACCCTCTACATCTCTCTCTGTCTCCCATCCTTATCTATTCCTCATGTCTCTGCTTTCATCTCTCCTAACTTTATTCTGAGGCAGACTTTCCATATGTACCAAAAATGGCATTCTATAGCAGCTTTAAGCTTATAATTGAGTGGAGATATCAAAGAGAATAAGAACTTTTTGCCAATAACTCAATAAAATGTGCACTAGAAGGAATTTTTATTGTCCCAACCAATAGGAATACAATTGTACTTTTACCAATTAATGATGAAAATGATGCATTCTAACTGGCCAGGGCTGGATCACATAATCTTTATGGTGGTATTTTGGGGAAGGTCTCACATAAGCATCAAGTAATAATGGAATCTGTTAAAAACAAAATACAAACCGCAAAAGATGGGAAAACAGAGTCATTGTCTCTACCAATGCCTTACATGCCTAGTTAAAAGCTGCTTGTACCCAATGTGAAATTTCCAATATAATAAACATGCCTGATGTGAAATACAACTAAAAATTGAGCACCATAACTCTTCTAAAGTATTTGCTTCATTTCAGATGAAAGCATAATGAATTTGAGAGTGGGTGTTTAAGCATGGATGCATCTTCCCTTTACAGGATGATGCTTACAATTCAAGAACTTCAAGGTCAAACTGACCACTTGTCAATTCTTAAAAGAGGTGTAATCAGTTGGGGGTTGATGTAACCATCTGTCCAGTGTATATCCACACCGCTGGAAAAGGCCAAGAGCCAGAAAAGCTGAAACTGATAGCTTAGGCATGGGGAAATGGCCAGGTTCATACTTAGTAGCAAATCTCTCATTTATTTAAAGTTTTACTTCAAATAGCCTCTGAAAATATCTTCTGATGGTTTATCTTTGCACCCCCAGATTTTGCCTCAATTTTCATTTACCTAAAATCTTAATTACAACAGACTTCTAAGTATACAGTGAAATGACAAATTATTTAATTCAATTCCCAGAACGTGTAATCATTGATTCAATCTGCCTCCTCTCCAAATTCCTTATTACATATCCCTGACTAACTGAATTTCTGGTTACCACAGAAAGAATCTATCTACTTCATTTTTAGCATTTACTTCATTAATATGTAAGTATTTTATGGTAAATATGTTGAGAACACAGATTCATTAATAATTACAATTCTAGTCACAGGTTCAATGGAAGAATAGCAATTTTTCAGTAAAATAATTCTGCTTATGTCAAAGTTTTAAAATGGAAGTGCTGGTGAGCGATGTCTGGTACAAAATTATTTGTTCTTCAAAGGAAATGGGAAGCCATCATAAGTATTTTGTGGGAGATTTCTTAATAGTTTTAAGGGCTGTAGAGATTATTGCTATAACAATATTAAATTCAAATATTGTTTATGTTTATTCACATGTTATGTCGATTTTGGAGAAATCACTTTTATGTGATAGGAAGCACTTCTTCTTTCTCTAAAAGAATGAGAAATAGTATATCCCATGGATCAAATGCAAAAGTATGAGAGTGGAAAAGAGGTAGATATGTTTAAGTCTCCACATATGTACATATTTTAGATTTAATAGGTGTTTACATGTATTTTGGAGTCACATGCTCTGTGAAGTGTTATTTTTACTTAAAAACAATCAGTGACTGGAATGTTAGAAAGCTAAAAGACTTAGCCAAGTTAATATATGAATTAAGTTAATGAGTTCAGCCTAAAATAAAGAACTGAGTTATAATTACAGTGAAGCTTTCCATTTTCCTTCCTTTGCTTATTATATTACATTTGATCAGAGACATCACTACTTCCACGCTACATTTTTTGTTGTTGTTCTTGAATACTGATAACACATTACCACCTAATAAGGCCACAGTGAGGAGTGAAGGAAAGACGGCACAGAGAGCAGTGCTCCACAGAAAGTGTTTCTTTCTACAGCCTCTTTGGCAGTTCTCTCTGACTTCCCCATGCCAACCTGCATCATTTAAGAAGTAATTGTTTGCCGAGAAAAGGCAACGCAATAGTGAAAACCATCCATATGCTCTAGCTTTCTGATAGGATAAGAAGACAGGTATTAGAAAAACCTTTGACATTGCATTTTGTAGACCAACAAGAAGTGTTGTTGGTTGAAAATAGATTGATTTCCTGGAGAAAAGGGCTGGTGGCTCAAGATGGTGAAGTATCTTCAGGATAAGATGGGGAGTAAGATAATATTAAATATCCTTTCTTTAAGAGTCTTTTGCCCAGAAAAAGATTGAATGCTAGCTGGGACCTATGCTGGCCAATGAAAAGAACTTTTTGCAGGTTCCTAATATATTTAAATGATAGTTTTTAGGGCTAAATTTTTATATTAAAATCCAGGTTGGAAAAAAATTCTGGTAGTCTCCCAGTCTTAAAAATGTTTTGATTTCCAATTTTTTTTCTACTCTAAAATGGTACAACAGTGATATGAATTCAGGAAAAAAACATACTTCCAATTTTGAATTTTTATCTTTTCCCACCTGGTAATAACGCATTATAAGGGGAACTTAACCACTGAGTCACATCTCCAGCCCTTTTTTTATTTTTATTTTTTCATTTTGAAACAGGGTCACACTAAATTCCTTAGGCTGACTTTGAACTTGTGATCCTCCTGCCTCAGCTTCCCCAGTTACTGGCAGTACCTGCGTACGCTGCCATACCCAGCTGGTACAAAACTCTTGCCATGGCTGGATGGCACTGAAAGTCACCATCTGGATGGTTAATGACATAGACTGTAACGCACCATGTTCCTATACTATGGAGTTTGGTAGGCTAGGTGTATTAAATGTGTTTTCAACTTAGGATATTTTCAACTTACCGTGGGTTTATCAGGACATAACCCTAGTATTAGTTAAGGGACATTGATACTAATTTTAAGGAATAAAATGCTGTGGATGTCAGTACCTTTACTATATACAACTTGCTTTAAACTCACTTATCTTTAAATTTTTAAACTAAAAAATTGCTGCAGACATTTATATTAGGTGAATGTAGGAACTGGGTGAAAGTTAAGTGGTAAGACCTAGGTTATCAATTTGAAGAATTTTCCAGAGTCCTTCCAGGTGTATAAGTGTTCTAACTTTCTATTTCATTTAATATTCAATGAATATTAACTTCAGAATAATTTCAATTTTCATGAATCAACAATTCTTCCATCTCAAAAACAAAATACAGGTCTCTTGATGTTTCTTAGAGTTCATTCACCTGATATTCTTGCTCTAAATGGAAAAATTTAATGTGGTTAATAAAGCGATCATTCTTAGATATTTAGTTCGTTAGCAACTAAAGTTGTTCCCCACTTTTCTTCTGATTTGCTTTCCAAGATTCAGCAACACAGGGCCAACTGCAGTCCAAAAATTATTAAATGAAAAAAATTCCAGAAATAAGCAATTCATAAGTTTTAAATTGCACACTATTCAGATTAATGACATAAAATCTCATGTGTTCTTGCTCTGTCCAACCTTGGATGTAAACCATCTTTTGTCCATTGTATCCATATTGTATTGTATACACTATTTGTTAGGTACTTAGCAGTCATGTCCATTGTCATATCAAATTTTGTAACATCACAATGTTTGTAAGTAAGATTCAAAACAATCTGCAATTTTAGGCATTCACTGAGCATCTTGAAACATATCCCCCACAGATAAGGGGGGCTACTATAATCAAACTGTTTATTATATAATAGTATGTATTTCTGAAATGAGAGAGAAGAGTTAGTTTATAAAAATGTGTTATAAAATCTGAGTAATTTTGAAGAAAATGTAATTGACAACTAGATATTACCATTATTATTATTGTTTGAAAAAATTATTGATTCTTTCCTTCAGTTCTTGATGTTATGATAAAGTCTGATTCACAACATGCAAACGATCCTAGCACCTTGGGTATCAAAGTCTCAAGCATTCCAAATAATGCTATCTCTGCTCCATCAGTTTCTCTCTGTCAAACTTCCCATGCTGTTCATACCAGTTCTTTTATGTCACAGAATCTGATACTATCCAGTGGGAGGAGGAAGATGCAATAGGGAAGAGAAGAAGAATCTGCCAATAGAGACCTACTAAAACCTGAGAAGCAAAACGAGAAGAAATGAGGCCACATGGGCTAGAGCAACATGAAAATAGAGAGATATTTTTAATGTCTGATTAGTGAAGGTGACAAAAAAAGTTGTTATTAGAGGAAGCTTTAGCACCCAAATACTGAAATTCCCTAGACACTTGGATCCAAAAATCAAAAGACACATTTGGAAAGCTCCTTTAATATTTTGAAATAGTACTGGCATAAATAACAGAGTTGGTGGAGATTTAAGAATGATAATGCAAGAGATCAAAGGTCAAAAATAGAAAGAACAAAGATCAACCAAGCTTCCTAGAATTAGAAGGCCAAAGAACCAATCTGGAGATGAGAATACAATGAAGGCAGGGGCATAAAGGAAAGGAAGATGTTGATTTAGTACATGCATACACTACCCATAGAACCAAACAAATGCATCCCTATGCAAGTGTACTTACTACATCCAGGGAACAAAACATTCACTTCCAAAGTATTGAAATAGAAAATAATTTTCACCACCCCTTGACACAAAATCCCCAAATCCCTACTCTTGGCTTCTTAATAAATGTGAGTCCTTACTTGAATGAGAGTTCTGAGTTCTTGTTGCATGGATAATTAAGGGCTTCTTCCCATTTCCCTTGCAGTGAAAACTAAGTGGTGGGGGTAGGTGCTAACAGGGACTTAGAAGTGCTTACATATTTGCTTTGGTTTTGGAAATGAAGAACATCTTTTCATGGTAAAATAATAGTGATTTGTTGCAAAGTAAACAAAATTCATTTTTTAAGCTACTGCTCCCAACTTGCAGAAGGTAAGGGAAATAAGTGTAAGCTGCCTCCCCCAGTGTACACTTGGAGAGGTGGGACTGTGATAAATCCAACCAGGCTCTGTTTGGCAGTGTTGCTGGAGTTTTTCAAGATAAATTACACAGCATTTGCCAACCCCTCCTCCTCTCTTGCCCCCAGTAAAAGTGTGAAAAGAAAAGGGTCAGGATGTGATAGATTATCAATAAAAGGATCATCTGAAAGTCCTATTTAAATATTGGATTTACCTCTGAAGGTATCTATGACAAGTGACCAGAGTAAATGTGTTAAAAGGATGAAATTTTTAACTTATAAATTTTCCCAGTCTTTTCACCTCATTAAATATAGAGAATATACTCTTTCCTTATTTAGTTCTTCCCTACCACCCGCTTTCTTAAGAAATTCTTTGTCAGAATTTCATGATGCAAAATCATAGAACAGGCAGAGAGAAAGGAACTAAGAAGTAGAAGGAGTAGGGAACGACCTTTCATAAGACACTAGGATTGCCTGCACAACAAAAGTAGAGATCAGAAAATAAAGACGCAGACAAAAATATATATTGATTGGGTAATACAGAAAAGGAAGAAATAATATGCTTTATTTACTTATTTTTAACTCAAATGTATTTTGAAGCATCAATTTTAGAGAAAGACAGCCTCCAAAGCCTTATATAAGAGAATGGAACTGAAGAGAAAAGTACTTCAGGATTAAAAATCAGACATATCATATTTGCCTACCTATTTAAATTTGAACATGAATAAGGAGGGGTCTGAGGTTCTGAGATTCAAAAAGTTCATAAAGTATTTTTAACATGGATAACATATGTTCAATAGGTGACTGCTGCAGCTCCTTTATTTGAAATAGGACTTCACTCACACATTGACAGCCCAGGTGATGATCTAGACTCACTGCACCCTGGAGGTTGTTTTATTTGGCTGCTACTCACCTGCATCTTGAGCGTCCCTCTGCTTCCTACGTTAGCACTGACAAATTAAATTATTTCTCTATAGCTTTTTCCTCTGCTTTGTAAACTTGTGACTGAATCTTTCTCATTTTGAGGTAATGCAATGAGCATGCAATACTTTAGAAGAACAATTGATTCTCAATTTTCTCTACTCAACAGAACATTTTGACAGGAAATCTGCCCCTTACACTCCAAAAGGATGAAAAATAGAATCTATGCACAGTGAAATATTTATGTGTACAATTCTATTTCTAAGGCATTATCAAAATATCTGTTAGTGCACTTAAAAGCATGTTTAAAACATTGTGTTTCCCTAATCAGACAAAGAATATAAAAAAAAAACATTTAGAATGCAAAGGACTATCATATTTTGGTTGTCATTTTAATACATCAGTGCAGCATTCTGACAAAGATTGTCTCCAATTAGAACTCCCACAGGTAAGGAAATGATTTATGCCCAAAGGGTAAGTAACTCTTTTTTTCCAACCTGGTAAGTACTGTTTTTAAAAATCTCTTTTAAAAATATTTTAATGAATAATAAGGGATAGCATACGTGAAGAGAAAACATTTAAAAGAGAAATGACTGTTGATAAGTGGCAATTACTCCTCCACTGAAGAGAATTATTATTTCGAACAATCAGTAAAGGGTAAAAGAGAATCCATATATTGTAATTCATTGGAGCAATCCTTTGCTGAGTGTCTTCTATTTAAAAAAAAGTAATATGCTAGACATCTGGGTGCAAAGATGAGATAATCATAAGATTATCATGAAATAAATATCAATTTATTCACTATAATGCCAAACGTGGGGCACAGCACTGCACAGTGAGCCACTGGAAAGGGGAGGAAATTATGCTCCTGCCAACTGTGGGACTGAGGATAACTTCAGGCCACAAGTGGATTTTAACTTGGGATTTCAGTGATGACAGTTAGATGTGACTTGGGGAAATGCAGAAAAGTGAACAAAAATAGAAAAGCTCATAATGTACGATGCAGGAAGTGAAGACATGAATTGACTAGAGGAAATAGTTTGAAAGACACTGAAAAGACTGAATTATCAGAGCATAATGGCCTAAGACTTGGTTAAATAAGATTGTGAATGATGGGGCTCCATAGTTGCGGCACTTGCCTCGCATGTGGGGACATCGGTTCAAGTCCCAGCACTCCGTACACAACCAAGTGTTGGAGTGGGGAAGTTAACGTGAAAAACCAAATGAAGTTGATTCACTCTCTCTCTCTCACTGTCCCTCTCTCTTAAAAAAATAAAAAATAAACTTTGAGAATGACAAAGCTGGAAAGCTCCTGTTTGGAACATTTCCCATCAAAATTACATCCCTTAATAAGATAGGAATTCAGGATAAGAACAGGAGCCTCCACTATTCATCCCTTCACAAAAACAGCAATTTGGCAAATACTAATGATTGAGAAAATATTTGTGGAAACCTTAAATTCTAGCTGAGGTTCCAGTACTGTGGTGGATAAAAATAAATCTAAAAAAAGTGGGTTTCTCTTTACCACTTTTCCTTGTCACCCCTTTTCCAGGACAGCACATTCACAGAGAAAAGTAAAAGTGAAATGAGTTCCTGGCTTCTGCATTCATGCAGAGTGCTGCTCAGCACTCTTCTGTATCAACCTATCCAAGTCACTGAGAGTGAGAACAGTGGAGTCTCATTCTCAGCATACAGCAACCAGCACTCAGGTCTCAACAGCTAGCTGCAGATTCTGCTAAGGGAACCTGGACATTGCCAAGAGATCCACCCACAAATCTCAGAGACTTTCTTACCTGTGGGTTCCTCCTGATCACTTGTGCCTCCCTGCATCACCCTACATGCTGTCTCTTGAGTGGCAGCCTGCACAACCTCATGAACATTTCATGTGACCTCCTACAGGCAGCACAGACCTGGATGGTAGGTGTGAATCTTAGCCAACGCTAAGCAGTACTCATTTGAGAGAAGGTGAAGATGTTGAACACCTCAGAACAGAGCTGAAAGGAAAATAAGCAGAGTGTTCTCAGCACCAGACCTAGATTTTGTAGGACTAAAAGCAGTCTCAGAACCAAAGACCTGCTCATATGAGAAAACAACTGAAGTGGAGTAAATACACCCATGTGAAAGATCTTAAGGACCCCCAGAATCCAGGGGTCACTGTTTAAAGTCTTTCTTAATTCACTGAAGACTGCACGAGGTAATTGCTGCTTCAAATCTGAAGACCACAATAAACAACTTCAAGGAACATGAAGTATCAAGGACATAAGACATCACCAAAGGAACAAGACAAAGCTTCAGTGGCTGAATCAAAAAAAAAAAAAAA